>JAPQRQ010000027.1:7621945-7641264 GCA_037367365.1 Apogon talboti | reverse complement strand
TGTGTGTGTGTGTGTGTGTGTGTGTGTGTGTGTGTGTGTGTGTGTGTGCGTGTGTGTGTGTGTGTGTGGGTGTGTGTGTGTGCGTGTGAGACTGAGGGGGAGATGTATTGATCTGTGGGCGGGTTGAGAAGGGACCTGAACTGCAACAGCATCACCTCTGCCACTCACTGATACAAACACCAGCCTGAATAAGACCTGAACCATATCAAGAGGTACATTATGTATTTCACTGCCACTGGCTGTTGTGCTGTCTATTGATCGTTTCTTTGATAGTTTGTCAAGAGACAGGAGTGGAGTAAACGCTTCAGGTCATGGTTTAAAAAAAAACCAAGACATCTAGCAAACACAATGCATGCCTTACCTTCAAAAGGAGTGAGGATGTGATGGAGCACAAAAACTGAGGTACATAGTACACATTGTTTTTCTTTTCTTTTTCTTTCTTTTATTTTTTTACATTGATAATTATAAGGGGATATTTAATTCTTAAGCTTTAGCTGTTGTCGGCAAAAGACTGAAATGTTAATTATGTTTACAATTTTGCTGAGAAGGCTTATATTTTCAGGATAAAATATAGTTGATAAAATAAGTTGACACCTTTTGAATTATACTGTGATATTCAGATTCAGGATACTTTGTTAATTCCAGAGGATTTTGTGAAAATTGTGTGGTTACAGTTGCTCCATGCAAATATAAGAAAAAGTAGCAGGGATATTATATTGTAAATTATGGTAATAAAAGCAATAAATTAAATAAATATGTTAAATGTAGTGCTTTACACCTTTGTGTATTTTTAACAATATAACTTATCTTATAAATACACAAAGCTACAAAAAAAGAGAAAAACTAGCAACCACAAACAAGTACAAAACAATGCTAAAAAGGTCATTATACCTCATACAGCATACTACTACTACTACTACTACTACTATTACTAATAATAATAAAATTATTATTATTATTATTATTATTATTATTGTGTCATCTGCTTGAAAAGCGACAAAAATATTCTTCAAAACATGCCATAGGAGCCTAATATATATCTACTTTTTTTCATTTCCATTTAAATAATTAATTGTTTTTTTCTAAATAACTGTTGATCCAGAATTTTCGTCGTGCTGTTCAGAATAACATTGCTATAAACGGGTTTCATTTATTCTGCTGCCCTCTACCGGACATATTTGAAGCCTACTTTTTTTTTTTTTTTTTTTTTTTTACCCATAATGCACTTCCTCGTTTTATTCCCATCATCCCCTGCCGCGAGCCCTTCGCACCAGTCAAGATGGCGGACAGACCAGGTAATACAGCATGTCCTCTGCTAAAATAATCACAACTTTTGCCCTTTCAGTGGATCATCGTTAGTATATGTATACGTCTTCGCAGACTGTGTGTTTTTCTGTCGGTCACGCCTTTAATGTTTCACCTAAACGTTTGTGAATGAATGAAGGCCGCACTGAATCCTCACAGACACGTCAAGGACTTTGCGTGTCATTGCCGGTGTTTTGCAGGTTTAACTAAATTGTCGGTCGGTTTTAGACGTTTAATTTTCATGCTCTGTGGTCGTTAATAATTACTTTTCCGTGCATTTGGATTAAATTACTTAACGTTTTCTAGTCGCTCTTTTTTTAAATTATGTAATCGTTTGTAGCTTGCGTAGTAGCCTGTGTTCAGTGTCTGCACATGATAGTCTTTGGTTAATACTGATTCCAAAATACGAAAACCCGAAAATGTACGAAAAGAAGCCATGCAGTGTTTTAACGTGGTTATTCAGCAGCGGAGTAACAGTGATGGTTGCACTTTAACAATACACTCACGGCTAAACGTTGTGGTCAATGTTAGCTCCAGGGTAAACTTAACGGAGAAGTCGCTGAGTTTTAAACCAGTGCAGTTTTGTTGTTTGGGCTGGGAGGTTAATAAAGTACCTGCCATTGTAGATATTAAACTGGTAGTATCTTTAGAAAACGCTGCAACTGTTAACTAACGTCGGTGTATAGATTGCAGAAATAAAACGTCAATAGATTTGCCATGAAATCTGTGAATGCAGATGTGTCAGATCTTGGAGACCTGTTTAAGTTCACTGAAGTCTGTACTGGTTATATATGAAGGGGGCGGGCTATTATTCATATTAAGATCAGCTGCAAAGTGCTCACAGCTTGTGCACTTCACAGGAGCTTTAAGGATCAGAATCTGACTAAATCCAGAGTCAAATTCAGTGAAAATGATCACTATTCACAACGTGTCATAAGGCTGGGCAGTATATCAGATTTGATTGAAGCTTTGCTTTCTGAAAATGGAGAAAAGTGCCTAATGTGCCAAATAAAATTTTACCCCTCCAGACATTTCTTTCCACCAAAAGTTCAAAATGCATCCTGTTTACATTTGATTGTATTTTAGTTGTGAATGAATTTATCCACTCATATATGGAATATCATCTTAGTTAAAGTGTATTTTTAAATCATTTTTGTCCTGTTCATGTTGCCAGGAAAACACATTTAAATTCTTAAAATTGCTTTAATGTTTGGCTATATCAACCAGCTCTAATGTGTTCTCATATCGTTTGTTTCTTTCTCAATCTGTGACTAGTTGCCATAGCTGAGAAGCGACTCATGGATGTGAAAGTGAGCGAGCTGGGAACCTGGCTCGGAGGTCGAGACTTGACTCCCAATGGAATCATTGCATCCATCCGCAGGGGTGAGGAAACCTGTTGAATAAAGTCTTGACAATTCAGACAAAAGGCAAACCCCATCTGGTCTCCATTCATGATATGGGGGGGGGGGGAGGACTATCAATTTAATGTATTGATACATCAAATCTCATTTTGATGAGATAAATGTGATATTTTTTTTTTTTAGTTTCAGCTACGGCTCATACCATTTTTCTCATTTGTTTTTTCCAGGCCATGACAGATATTACAACAAGTACATTAATGTAAAGAAGGGTGGAATCGGTGGTGTGGCTATGCTTCTGGCTGGCTACGTGGCCCTAAGCTACCTGTGGGAATACGACCACATCAGTAAGACTCCTCTAAAAGAACTTTTAGCTCCATTTACCAATGTAAAAAAGGCAACTTTTAAATGTAATCTCTTTTTTCCCTCTTTTCGTGCAGAACATGACCGCTGGAGGAAGTACCACTGATCCCCTTCAGCAGCCATCAGACCTTCAGGGGTTGAACTTGACTCTTTGCTCCCCCTGCTCTTTGTATTTTCAGCTCTCTGTGTTGAATATGTGACCGTTGTGACCAATAAAAAATATTAAGATTTATTGGGGGATGCTTTTGTTTGCTACTAACCCTGGGAGGATCATTGGGTGTTTTCACTGACTGTTCTTTCTAAAGTTATTTAACATTATACACATTTGGTCCTGTTAGTTTTATTTTAGAATACAATTTTTGTAGTTGAATGTGCTGGGTCTGGTGTTGGCATGTTAATTCACGTAATTTACCTTATTGTCATGATAGCTTTGCAGAGATTGGCCTGAAAGGTTGAAACACTTAAGTGATTATAAACCAAACATGAAGTGAACCATGGTTCAGTTTGATCCAGACCACAATTTCACACCCATAAATATAGTTTGAATCAAACTAGAAAGTGTATAAAATAGATGTGAAAGCACCCTTTGTTACTCCTACATCTGTACCTCACATCACCATGAAAACAAATACTCGTTAAATCTATAACAGAACATGTTTATTTGTACACTGAATGTTCATACTGCATCCACAAGTTTTCTTCCAGATTCACTTTGAGTTGACCACACTGCTTCAGATCCTATTTGTCTAATTAAAAAATTAAATCTGTATTCAAATAAAGCATATTAGATCATTTACCATTTCTACGGTTTAAAAGCAGACGTATGTGGTGGGTTCATCGGAAATTGAACAGTGTAATGCTGTGGGTGACTGAACAAGATCCCACCCTTGGGCTAAAATTGAGCACAAGCCACTACAGGGTTGTTTTGGGCTGATTATTGTAGTCTGAGCATAAACATCAATTTTAGGTTTCTACTACCATTTTTGTAATTGTTTTGATTTAACTTAACTGTCAGAAATAATGGTTTGGTATTAATACATCCAAGTGACCCAGGAACACACGTTGAAGCACAGCATTTCTCCACAGATGTTTGCGGCAGTTCGGACCCTGTGTGGGTGACATCATTCGACAAAGTCAGGTTTTCTGACCACAGCCACAGAGATAATGACTTAAGTGCCCTTTCTGATTCTTCTTGCCATTTGCATGAAGACAGGTTTTAAGAGGCAAAAATTTAACTATCATCCTTTATATTTCCTGCTGCCTGTGTTTGTACAAAATCACCCAGAACTGACAAACACGAGAGCGGCACTTCAAGTCTTTCAACCTGTGGAGCCGAGTGGCCGCCTCTCTTCAGCTGCTTCACCTCTCCTCTGTTCTCATCAGTCAGCAAAGGCAGAGCTGCAATATTTGGATCCCGAGGCTGAAGTTTACTGTCCACTCAGGAAGGCAAGATGTCCTTTAGTGCATTTGTTAGCATAATGGCCCTTCTCACCACACTAGACACAGGAAAGACAAGAAAAAAAAAAGGCATAAGACAAATACACATTGGATGTTTAAGTGTGTTGTTGGTGATCAATGTGGAACGGACATTTTAAAGCAAACTAAATAAATGTTTAGTAGAGGCTCATCACTGATGACTGATTTTCCATCATTACTTCACAGTAACTTAAATTTAGCCAATACCACCTTCTATACTCAAAACTACAGTGACAGACCGGGCTTCAAACAGATGCATATTAACAGACAGTAACTGACCTTGTAGCAGGTGACCTGGTCCAGTGGTCGAGGGCCTCTGTTGGCAGTCATGTTGTTTTGCTGAGAAACAGCAGTCACCATGTGGTTCTGTGGCCGCTGACTTGTGCTGGAGTTGGTCAGCTGGATTAGAGAGAGAGACGAGCGGCCAATAGTAGGCACAGGCTGCAGCAGGAAAGTGGAAAAATGATAAAGTCACAAGCAGCTCTATCATCAAAGCAGCAGGTGTGCAACAAATCATTAAGCCTATCTGGGAGAATGTGTTTCAGGTGCATGTGCAACTAGAGTTTTACCTTTGTCTGATTCTGAGTTTGCTGTGGCAAAGGAGGTTGTTCAGAAGCTCCCATAGGTAACTCAAAACGAGGGCTGTGGAGAAAATATCTCAATCATAAATGTACACCACAACAGCTGAAGATATTCAATAAGAACCCAAAAACATCAGACATAAATGTCAACAAGTTTGCTCAGCAGAAAAAAAAAAAAAAAAACTTAACCGGTACATTTAACATGACCATCCCTGAACTTAGTTTCAATCCTTATTTTATTTAAACTGTGTCATTAATTTAGTCAAAACAAGTTACTATATTATAGTTTTTCTTTTGCAATAGTCTCTTGACATGATATGAACAGAAGCTACAAGCCATAGTTTCATACAGTATAATTTGATACACTTTCTTATGTATTGGGCTCAAGTGTTGCACCTCACAATAACAAATTCTACACAAAAGAACACCAGATGAGCCATTCCTATCAATTATCATATAAATACTGACAACAGTGTAGCTCTCACTGTGTAGTACATTTTAAACAAAACACAAAGATCCCTGTGTGCAACAGTGACACACAGTAGGATTACAGTTAGCAATAGACACTGACCACTTTAATGCCCATCCAAAGGAGGACAGACTTTGATTTTGTAATGTGAGCTTGGTAAGGCTGAAAATGATGGTCATTTCCTTGTGGTACTTTCCTATCTTCAAGGATGCAAAGGGTGTACTTACGGGTAAAAATATCCTCCATTTAAACAAATTTGTTTTGTATGAATGATGAGAACCTGTATTTTTATTTATTAAGTGTAGTGGCTTTTTTTAATACTAAAGAATATGACTGATTCTACACAAAAGCAAAAAACTGAGATATGCCAAATAATTTAGAAAAGTTATATGTAAAAGTCTTGTGTATAAAAATGTAAAAACAAATCATAACTGATATAATACCCTGTAGAAGGATTGTCTTTCAGTTGATGAGCAATTCAGGCTATTATCTAATAATAAAATAAAAAGAATAACATACTGCATAAATTTACAGGATTTTCCCTCTGGGCAGAATCCCACAAGGTAGTTTACACAGATCACCCTTCTTGTGTGCCTGTGTCTGCAGTCGGGACCTGAGACAGATGTTAAAACATTTAGAGCCATAACAATAGACAGTGTTTAATAGTGTTAATACCAATGATGAGCAGAACATACCGTGTTTACAGAAGCCTCTGTCATACCAGGGACAGTCTTTGATCTTGGACTCTGGGTCAATATGCAGGAATGGGCATTCTTTGTTGCTACATTCACCTGCAAGGATAAACAATTAAAACAGAAACATAACATTAACAAGACCACAGGAAAGCTCATAGCATCTCAACGTATCTGTGATTTTGTGAAATACTGTATTGCATCAACGAACCAAATTTGGAGTAGAAGTAGCATTCAGGCATCTTGGTCATGTCGTACTCATGAAGAAACTCGCACTGGTCTCCTTTCTTACACAGTCCTCTGAGCCAGTGTTTACACACCACAGTCTTCTCTCCACTGATGTGACGGAATGGACACATTCCACCTGGGGGTGAAAACACGGACATACAGCAGAGGCTACAGTCAGAAAATTCAGTCAGTTTATTTAGCTGCTGATGCTGTGCTGCTATGGAAACATATCTTTACCTTTCATACAAGCTGCCCTCATGAAGAATTCACACACAGCAGACCCGGATTCTACAGGAACAAACATTACAAAATTAATAAACAAACTTGATTTGGAACGCAAAAGTATTTGGAAAACAAGCATTAGTTTGGTGTCATTAGCTGGCGTCAATGTGTACCGTAATCTGTTCATTTAGACAGTTTACCTAAAGAGGTTAAGGACCAGCTAGCAAACACTTACTGTCCATGCCGGGGAAAGGCAGCGGCTGGGCGCCGAGCTGCTGCTCCACGGCGATCTCCAGGTCAAACTTGATGTGATCCACGTTAGCTAGTAACTCCTGCATTTTTGCTTCGGTATTCCCTGACAAAAGCCAATCAGAGAAATATATACTTCTATTGGCTGCGTTAGCTCGTACTTGAACCACTCAGTAAATTCGTCATTAGCCAGCTAAAATGGCTAACAACGTTAGCCAGGCTAATCGATAAGCTAACAATAGTCCACGAGCTACTTGACGCAGAATCCACAGTGAACTTCTACTGTGTTTTATAGCTTTACTTGACTGACGTAATCAAAATCCCTTAACCTTAGTAGTTTCAGTGTTTGATAACTTTTGTTTCTAACGGAACTGCTCCTTCTTCAACACTGTGGCTGCATCGAGGTCGCGCGCACTCCCCTCTGACCCGACTGAAGAAGTCACGACCAAACGATCCCCGAGTGGCTCGATCAATGCACGCCAGCACAAGTGAAATTAGTACACTATGCTACGAAACTCAACGTCTATTCGATACTTTAATGAAAATAATTAACATAATTGGCGAAAAACATTTCTTACGTTATTTCACTTATGCAATGTCAGCTTTGATCCGTTTTGTCTGAAGGATTCCCTCTGCCTCAAATCAAGAGAATTTCCTTTTGGTGTGTAAATAAATGCTTTTAAAAAAACATATATAGGTATATTAAACTGACAACCATTAGAATTACACATTTAATCCCAATTACATGTTTGCTTTGAAAAGTTCAAGACTGACTGGTAAAGCACTTAAATATAAGTTAGAAATAATACTTCTGAACACACCACTAATGCACACCAGCTGACAAGATATTAAAATTGGTTCCATTTCTTTAATGTTGTGGTTCTGTTGAAGATGTGGTGTAGGTTAAGATTGTTCTGACAACATAATAGGTTGAACTTCAATCTTAGAAAACGACAAACACTTAACAGATATGGTTTGAATGTTACACCGCAAATAGCTGTTGTGAATGTTTGAGATGAGCAGTGAACAGAACCATGTATTTAAATATAGTATATGCTTTTTTCCCCCACATAAATACACATACATTTTATTTCAATTTTGTTTATTCTGCACATTTCAATACACAATACATCATGTAATATAATGCCAGTCAAAGACTTTGGTATTACAAAATTAATACAAAACAATTTTGGGTTTATCTCCAAATTAAAGCCTGGACAGAATTACAAGTTGGCAGTGAATACAAATATACACACAAAAACACACCACCATGTTTTATCATCTTGATCTAAGGTGCCATCTTCTACAGCTCAGGTAGGCCTGGCATGGGGAACTGACTAGCAAAAGCCTCCACCTCAGCCTTGATCTCTGCCACTCGCTGTTGGAACTTCTCCCCCTGTGCAAGATTCTGAATGAACTCCCTCAGAGTCGCCTTTGGTTCCATGCTTCTCTGCACCTCCAACGTCAGCTCAATACCTGCAGAGGGGACAAAAATTTAAATGCGGGTGGGGCTCTCACATTTCAGTCCAGTTCTTCAATATGTACCCGGCAGACATACAGTAACAGCCTTTAATCGACTACCTCTATGAATGAATGCAGCCACTTTCTTGAAGTCATCTTCAACCAGGCCTCTGGACGTCAAAGCTGGAGAGCCGAACCTCAGGCCACTGGGGCGTAAAGCACTCTTATCTCCTACAGAACACGATGTAGGTCAAAACTTAAGAATAATGATCTGGAGGACAGTTACATTGTGAAGTCTACACAGCCTCAATAATATAGGATTAGATTTGCTTGTATCTCTGCTTCTGCAGGTCTCCAGTTAAACTGAAGTCTTTTGACAATCATCACAAATGCAATTGAAGTCCCATTTCATGTCAATATTGGATTCTACTGGATATAAAGCTCCTTGTTTGAGTGTTTTATGCACACGACACAGTATTCTTCATATTCAACAAAGCACTAGATGAACCGTTCTTCAGCCAGGTCTTATTAAACTCACACTTTTTCCATATTCAAAGAAATACTTTGAGGAAAGACGAGGAGATACAGAATGAACCCACACACATGCTACCTAAGCGTCACCTGACATATTTGGTCCATGTGGGTAAGTTAATGCAGCTCCATAAAATAATTAAAATAAAAATGTTAACATCCAAAACTCAGACCTTTAAAAGGACCCTGTTTAAGTCATATATTTACATGTCAATGCTAACAAACAGTACCTGGACAGGTGTTCTTATTACAAGCAATGGCACAGGCCTCCAGAACTTTCTCAGCTCGTCCTCCATCAGATCCTTTATTACGCAGGTCGAGCAGGATCAAATGATTGTCAGAGCCACCTAGAGAAGACAAGACCATGACTTTATAAACCACTCAAAAATCACCCATCAGAGCCCCCTCTTAACTGCACCAACAGGAAATCAAGTCTATCATCTCCCTTCCTAAAATAGTTTACTTAATATAGATTTATAAATGTGTAAAGTTAAAGAATTACAGTTGTCAGTAACTGAGTGATTAATATAAATGTGTCTGGAGGGTTTGGAGAAATATTACTAAATCAATTCATCAGGGGTTCCCAAGGTGGGGGTCACGGGATGCGGGGGGTCGCGAGATAATTTTCAAATTCAGAAATTTCTAGATGTGATCCCTGAGGCGGTTATGATTGATGAAGGGCAGTATTGTTACACCTGTACTTTGAAGGAAAAATATTGAAGGTTTCAAGGTGTGAAGAAAGGGCTTTTACCTTGAAAGAGCAGAAAATTCTTTAATACGGCATCAACAACAGCTTGACAGCAACAATCAGGTAAGGCATTGTTCGGCCTATAGGTTTGACTAATGGTGTCACATTTATAAAAATAAACCTAAAAAGGCCAATAAATGTCGTAAAACAGACACATTAACCTAAATAAACCTTAACATAATGCCCCTTGAATATGGGGGACAAAATGCATACATAATTGAGGAAATAAATTAATAAATATAAAAATGTGGTACTAATAACATAAAATATTAGCATTTATTTATTTATTTGTGTATTTATTTCTGCATTTATTTATTCAAGTATTTATTTATTTAATTATTAATTTATTTCTGCATTCATTTCCAATTATGTCATTTTTTGTCCCCCACACTTGAACCCCTGCACATAAAACACAATGAGTAAAATGGTAAGTACCCACAATGCAAGGCAGCAAATATGCCACAGTACCATTGCGTGACTCCTGTGTGCACGTTTTTTTTTTGGGTTTTTTTTTATGTTTCAGTCACTTTGGGGATTGTGGGGGTCACCAGTCTGTGGCACCGTTATGTTGGGGGTCGCGAGTTTAAAAGTTTGGGAACCTCTGATATACATAATAACACATGTTCTGGTCTCAGTCATTTACCAGTCACAATCTTGTAGCCGTGGTCAATGAGGGCGCTGGAAAGAGCTCTGCAATTCGCCAGAACCTGCGTCTGATAGGCCTTGAACTCTGGTGTCATGGCTTGTTTTAGAGCAACAGCAACACCTGAGGACAAGCAGCCAGAGGAGACCATGATCTACAGGAGACTGAACAAGAAGATAACACTGACAGTGATGTCAATAGGAGAACCATAACAAGACCATACCGGCGATCGCATGGTTGTGTGGCCCTCCCTGCAGCCCTGGAAATACGGCCTGATTGATGAGAGATTCCAGGTTGTACAGGATTTCTTTTCCCTTAGCATCTATGCTCCGCACACCTGTTAGTGTTGAAAGATGAAGACACAGGGGGAGAAATAGGAGAACACCAAAGGTTAAGCTGGAAGCACCAATATACATTGTAAGTATTACTGAGAAAATGAAAACATTGGTATCTGTTTTTGACAAAAGCATTGTGATGGCTCCCAACCTTTCCTGTAGAAAATAAGTCCAGCACGGCAGCCACGCAGCGTCTTATGTGTTGTTGTGGAAACGATGTCACAGTACTCAAACGGTGAGGGCACCACTCCAGCAGCAACTAATCCACTGATATGAGCCATGTCCGCCATGAGATATGCTCCGTTCTCATTGGCAATCTGTCTCATGCGGGCGTAGTCAAGGTTACGGGAATAGCAGCTTGTACCTGAAGAAGAAAAAAAAAAAAAAAAAAGACAGATGAGTATGAGACTTTTTTTTATATACGGTTCTTCTTGATTGTTGCTCTAATAATTTCTAAGTGAATGTAATTTAAAAACATAATAGTGAAAACCTTGTTCCAATGCTGAAATTTGAACAAGTTTGTTTTTTAGGGTGGGGATAAAACCCTCTCTGCAGCCACGGAAAAAGCTGAGTTCACCAGCTTTATCTTTATTGGATTACGGCGACCTGCTCTGTATGAGTTATTACTGGCTATAGAAAACATATTCTAGAGGAAATCATGGAGTATTTTCAGTGCCACTTTAAAAGCAATTACAATGGCCAGGAGTACCATTTTCACTCTTTTATAATAAGAGATTTTAATTCCTTCCCAGTGACCATGTCAGATGAGTCCTTCTGTGAAATTTTCCAGGAATAAAGGGTGGTGTTTAGCAGTTTTATGCTTAACTCAGCTTTACCTCGTGGACATTGTTTTGTAGAATATTTTAACCCCACAGATCATATGTGCATGTCCACAATGTGTGCTCAAGTACAAACATGGCTAAATACCAGAATCAATACAGTCTGCACTCTGCACTGAAACTGAAGAGTTGGAGCTGATAGAAGCAAAAACCCTTTTAAATAAATCATCCTTTACGTCTGGAATCATTGGCTAGTAAGATTATGTCTAAAATTCCACTGAAAACATGTACAAATGTCCTGTTTTCATCTGTGATTGTTTAAAACATCTTGACTGGATACAATATTTACTTGCTTTTTGGTGTGTGAAACTTTCACTGTTGTAACAATGTCTCCTGGCCAAGTAACTCTTAAAAAAGACATTTTAATCTCAATGACTTTTACTAAGTTAAAAAAAGATATAACTTTGAAAATAGCAAAAACTAATTACGGTGTTTACTTATGTACAAACCTGCGATGATGAGTTTGGGATGGAAGAGCCGAGCGTTTTCTTGCAGCCTATCATAGTCAATGTAGCCCGTCTCTGGATTCACCTGGAGACAGGAAGACCAAGTCATCAGAAATATTTTGAAATAGCGACATTGAATATGCAAAACACAAGTGGTGCAACTCAAGTTTAAACACTTCCCGTTTAAATAAAATTCAGCAAAAAACAATTTAGTGCCAACTCGACAGATTCCTGGGTGTATTTTTTATTTTTTTTTACCTTATATGGCATGGACTCAAAAAATATAGATGTTGCAGAGATTTTCTTCTTCTCAGTCATGAAGCCGTGGGTCAGGTGACCTCCATCAGGAAGGTCCAGTCCCATGATCCTTCCATGGGGCTCCACAACAGCCGTGTAGACAGCAAAATTAGCTGGGGAACCTTAAAAAGAAACACACAAAATCATGGCAAAATGATAGGTATAATCAACACGCATCAGTTAGCCACTAAACCAAGCACTAACCTTCTTCTCATTTGATGTTACAGTGTCCTTAATACAGTGTTGTATTACCCATTTCTTTTGTATAACACTATAAATTTCTTTTTCTGGTTTTGTTTTCTGGTGATTATTTGCTTCAGGTATTTGCTGTTTGTACTGTGCTTTTATATATTGAAAATAAAACGTTCATTCATGTTTAAATCTGTCATACCTGAATATGGCTGCACATTGACACCCCATTTCTCTGAGTCCAGATCATAGGCCTCCAGCGCCCTCTTCTGACAGAGCCTCTCCAGCTCATCAACATGTTCAGTTCCACCATAATACCTGAAAATATGAAGCAAATGACAAAAAAATGAAGCAAAATGCACTGGAATTTCATCACCTCTTAGAAATAAATAATTCATTTGAGGAACTGTTGTACCTCTGACCAGGATATCCTTCAGAATACTTGTTGTTCATACAAGAACCTAGAGCTTCCAAAACAGCTCTGCTTGCAAAGTTCTCTGAAGCGATCAGCTCGAGACCATACGTCTGCCTGTGCTTCTCCTTTTTGATGATGGAGAACACCTGTAACAAACATACAAAAGTTATACAGAAGCAACAACATTATTGTGGCAGGAGTTTTGTGGGAAATAATTGTGAATGGTACTTTGTGGCTCCAGCAGTCCGACTTGATTTGACTAAAACACTTGGCTGCATTATCTGTTTTGTGGCAGTAAGTAGGTTACGGCTGACTGAAATACCTCAGGCTGTAGAACACTGAAAACACAAACCTCAGAGTCACTGACAGACAGAGGCTCCAACATCATCTTGTTGTGCGAGTCCCATGTTTCTTTGCTCACACAGTGTCCATTTGTCAAAGACATGACTGCAGTTGTTCTAGTTACACAAAGTGGAAATCTACGGGAGAAGATACATTTTAGACAATCTTGACTCAAAGACAAGATAGAAATCCCAATAAAATTACAGTGTTGCTGTTTTGTTGAGTATACTGTACAATGAGTGGTGACAGGCTGTTGTTACAGTCCAGAGCCTCAGACAAAGGACTCCACATACACAAACAAATCCCTGCTGACCTGCTGTCGACGTGATGTGGCCTCATACTTAAACTTTGGACTATTACATACACACACACGCTAAACAAACGACCTGAAAAGCGGGTCATAACACCACAACTCCGATAAGATAACACGCTCGTAAAAGCTGACAAATCTTTGTTGCGTGTAGTTTCCAAATCTTTATCTAAATATGCTCGTTTTATTGAGTTAAAGTCACTGCAGGACAATCACACAGCCGAGCATGACTTTTATTACCAACTGACCCAGAAAGTCAGCAACGAATGAATATGAAGAGTGAGGTAGTTAACGGTATAGTAGCTAACATTGAGGATAAAATACGACTAGCTTGAAAACACATCACACAACACTACTGTAAAGAACAAAAAAGCTGAAATTGCAGACTTTGGCCGGAAACGCGCCTTAAATTACTAGCCTAGCTAGCTATATTGTCCTATTTAAGTGTCCCAGGGTAGTGACCAAATAGCAGGTCAAAATCCTTCATGCAGTTGCTGCTAAAATGACCTCTAATAGCTAACACAAATCATATTTTTTGAACTGTAGTAATCTCATTTTCCTGTTGAAGTTTAGCGGACTCACCAGTAGAGAAGAGGCTCCCGCCGTTGACAGCTGCAAACAGGAATGACGCGAACCAGACAGACCCGCTCTCCCCTGTCATGAACAAGTCACACACAGGTTGAAGAAAAAACCCCAACCCTACTCGGACTAAAGTCCGCGAAACTTTCCTCCAATCAACGCGCTCCTTTTTCTTCTTCTGTTGAGTAATAGCTGAGAATCGATGATAAAGTGAAATGGCGCCATCTAGTGTGCTGGAGGGAGGACTATATTTGTACTGAAGAGTATCTAATTACAGTCTGGTAGTTATAAATAAGAATGTTTCTCCCAAATAGTGAGCATAAAAAGGTAGATGTTACCCAGTTAAATACAATATATAAAACTAGTAGTCAGCTGCGTTTTTGTGTTATCATGTGTCCACTTTTTTCTATGTTGCATAAACCAGTCCCTTTACACATTTTGTTGCCAGTGTTGCCAAGACTCAGAACAGTTTTCGACCTGTGCTGTTTTATTCAGTTTTTCTAAAGTATTTCTATACCCAAGCATCAACAAACAGTTGTCAAACATCATCTGATTCAGGAGGCTCTCAACTTCATTTGGGCAATGTAAAGTCAATATTTTACATATTTTACATATTTTAGTCTGAGAATACTGTCCAAATATGATTTTTTTTGTGTATCCTATAGAAGTTTTTTTTTTGTTTTTGTTTTAATTTAGAAAGTAGTAAATAAAATAGTAAATGTTTTAAACATCTAACTTAATTATTGTCCAATCTTTCCTTGGCAAATTACAGCTATTTAAGATATTATGATGAATCAATGCTGCGCAATGTCAGTCTAAACATTCACTGTAGAACACCTCGACACCTGAATAAGACCTACACTATGTAGTATCTCTGAAAAGCTGAGGAACTCCACTTTACCTGACTGTTTTAAGCATAGGAGTAGAATTAGTGGTTAAACGACTGGCTTTCATTCAGTCATACACATTAGGTCCTTTTGACCTAGGCAGATTAAGGAAATAGTTTTCTAATTTATTCATTAGTCTGATTTGTACAAGCCTCAACCTTATGTCTCTATAGTATTTCTTTCATCTGTTGGTCCTCATATTTCTTCTATATTATACAGTATTTTGAAGACCAGTTTATTCTGTGATGCTTTATTTAAATGTTTAAATAACAGCATCCTGCAGTGAGCATAATAATAATTAAACAAAATCCTGCCTTTCCTACTGTGTTAGGTTCATAAAATAAAAATGAAGAAAATTACTTTTATACTATCTGGTAACTTTATTTTTTTTATCTTAAAAACCTGTAAAACTATACTGTTTTTTTAAGAAAAAAAACTTATTTATGCCATTACAGACCATCAAATCTCACCTCTAACACCAACACCTGATTTTTTGTGAAGCTACAAAAATTCTGTTTTATTTTCATTTCCATATACTATATTGACTGATCCCTTTCCACAGCAAAGCATCCAACATGAGCTCTTGTATGTAAGGCTGGCAAGACTTTGTGAGTATTTTTTTCCTCAGTGGGCTATAAATAAGTTAATAAATAAACACACATTTCACCAGTTTCATCATATTAATCTGAAATATTTTCATGACTCTGTTATATACAATGTAAGATCCCAAAAAACGTTGTGGCAAAGCTCAGTTAGCAAGGTTGGTACAATTGTACAGTGATAAGGATATCATTGTTAATATCATGTACAAGCTCATCAGTTATTCCAGGTGTACGTGAAGACCGATGTATTCTCAACTGTAGCTTTACTTCCTGGCAGGATCAACAAGGCAATTATTCCATGCCATAATATACATGACCCGTATTCCACGGGGTCTCCTCAGCCATTTCCCACATGGTCGTATGATACAGTTATGTGAAATACTCTTCATAGCTCTTCCTTTAAAAATAGTCAAATATATATTGCGCGAGTCCATGAATGTGTGAAAATGCCTCTGATAAATACTCTGCATCATTTCAGGGAGAGAGAGTTCATTCCTCTAGCTGCCGCTGCCGCTGCTTCTTTTGCTGGAAATGAAAAAAAAAACAATAAAGAAAGTATATGAGTAAATGTGACAGAATTTTCCAGAAGGTGCTCTAAGTCTCATTCTGAAATTGCCCCATTCACAAATGTTCTGCTGGTGGTGCAATATTTACGACCACTGATTAATACAGTAATTGCTGTGCTGTTACCTTTCTTCTCTTCTTCTTTCTTTTTTGCTGCCTCCTCTCTCTGTTTCCTGATAATGGCGAGGCGAGCGAGGTCAGCTTTGGCCTGGTCTGTTTTCCCTGCCAAGTGCATCTTCATATAGCGCTCCTTCGCTTTTTGCTTTTCAATCTCTTCTCTGTACAAACACAGTAAAATTAAAACACAGAGACATATTTAGTCAGGACAGGTGAAAATGACGTTGCAGCTGCTTCAATGCAAGAGCAACCTAACTCTGCCAGTAATAGGGATGGGGACCTCAGATGTAAGAGATAGATGTCAAATGCTTCAGCTTCACAGGCTTGTGAAGATGTTGGATCAGAGATTTAATAAAAAGATGTGTCACTGTGACGTTACCTATGGGAATCCCAGGGTTAAAGGGTTTCAATCCTTATTTTACTTGAACAATTTGCCATTCCTTTTGTACAACAGGATGCTTGGTGATATTCAGGATAAAAATGGAAAAATGTGGTATCAACAGAAATTACAAACTTGTTGACTTATATAGAATAACTTGTCCAAAACATAAACATTAGCATTATTAGAAGGTTTTATATCACACTTTGTTATATGGCCTAGGCGCAGGTAGGTAAAAGGGAGATCTATTTTACAGTCCTGTCTATGAGGATGGCAGAAGATGACAAAAATCCCTGAGCTGCGTGTCAAGAAGGGACAGTTACAGATTTTATTTGTAGCGCTTGGGGGGTAATTAGACACCTTATTTGCCATCATGTTAAGTGACAGACAAATTTTAACTCACCTTTCTCTCCTTGATAATTGCTTGGGCTCATCCAACTCAATCTGCGTCACCTTCTTAGATTTCTGAGCCACTCTGTTGGGGTTTTCAATTTGTATTAAGCCCTCCACACCAGTTCTCTTCCTCTACAAACACATCACAATAGTTCACAACATTTTTACACTTTGAAATAAAAAAACAGCGAGAGCGAGACAGTGACAGAGAGAGGATGACTACTAAACTCTGGTGTTACTATGTACACTGCTGTGGCATAGAGAGTCATTAACCAGCTTTAAGGCTCAGTTACAAATACTGTACTAAAAGTTGAGTTTTCATTTTAGAAATAAATTTAAGTAAAATGTTTGTGTGGTGGTACCTCAGAAGCTTCATCATCACTGTCATCTGATCCTGATGCTGGAAGCTTGTCCTCTGCCGTGTCAGTGTGAGCTGCACCTGCATCATTGTCATCTTGTTCTTGCTCTTGCTGAAACACACAAAAAAGAAAACCACATCAAGTCAAACACATGCTGTAACAACAGGGAATACATACAACATCTATGTACATGATCTACTGTACATGTTCCCTGTTCACAAACTGTGAGTGTGTTGTTTGGAACATCTGGCAGTTTACCAGGCTGGAATGGTAACAACCCGTATTAAGTGTAGGATTCGGAATTTGACAAGCTTATGTCTTAAAATATAAATATGTCACCCCAACCTGTTTGTTGGGACTTTTGGATTAGCCAGTTAACCAACTTTACAGACATGCACCATCAACTCAGCAGAGGACCATTTTTTGAGCATTTGTGATACATAATTGTTGATTCACAATTCACCGACCTTTTTTCTCTCCTTTTCTGCCTTCATCTGGGCGTCGATCTCCTCTGGGCTGGTGTACGTCCGCATACGGCCCTTATGGCCACCTTTTTTACCTGTAGCAATGGCATGATGCAAGAAAAAGAGACAACGCAGGAACGACTTGATATAGGTTTGACAGCAGGGATGACAGCGAGAGAGCACAAAAGTGTCAAAAGAAGCAAAGCAGTGCGTAAACAGGCTGTCAATCATACTTCACTACCATCTAAACTCACACATGTAGTTAAGTTAGAAAACCATCTGTGTTCGCCTGGGTCGCTGTTAGCTAACAGCGAGCTAACATAAGTGCAAAAACCGATTTCAAAGCAGTGTCATGGGTTTAAAGATTGTCCTTACCTCCCTTCGGCATTTTGACAAACGACACCTTCTTAGTGAACTCCCTAATGAGTAATACAGACAAAAAACATAGATGTTAAGGCAGCGACTCAAACTGACAGCTGGCTAAACTCACAGCAGAAATTAGCACTGGAACACTGTGAGTGGGTCTAGGATTTGCCCGACAAAGAAATTCAATTACGAGGAATGATCAATTATTTAACAGTTACAGCTTGTTTTAATATCTAAATATTTCAAATTTTAATGTTATCTACTAATTTTTTCAACTAAAAGACGCAAATTATGAAGTACAATTGGGCAAAATTATGTTGTTTATTTTAAGGCACTTTATTAGACCAC
The DNA here is from genome assembly GCA_037367365.1 of Apogon talboti. Classification (NCBI taxonomy): domain Eukaryota; kingdom Metazoa; phylum Chordata; class Actinopteri; order Kurtiformes; family Apogonidae; genus Apogon; species Apogon talboti. The sequence continues at coordinate 7,622,707 of JAPQRQ010000027.1, read as the reverse complement.
TAAAGTGATGCAATATGCCAGGAACGACAGGAAACGTCATACTTTAATTTTAGCTGAGTAAAAATATATGTACTGACCTATATAATTATTTATACACACCTACGTAGTTTATGAGCCCGAAATTATGTTTCAGTATTGATTCAGCTCTCATAAATACGGTTTTTAATTATTAGTGATGGCGTCATTCGAGCGACGAGAGGGGAATATGGACCCCTAAGTGACGTCTAACCGCTGCGCCAGCGAAGGCTTCGTGATCAGAAGACGAAAACACCAGGAACTTGTGTTCTGTTTTTAACGAAAAATAGAAAAATGCCCAAAGTAAAGAGGAGTCGGAAGCCGCCTCCAGATGGCTGGGAGCTCATCGAGCCCACTTTGGATGAGCTGGATCAGAAAATGAGGGAAGGTAAGCCGGTAGAGAGTTATTGTTGACCGACCCCTGTCTGCAACACTTACGCGAGGAGCTGATTGTCGTGAAATAGTTTTAGGCTTTATATGTAACGTTTCTATTTGTAGTCCTTCACCATTTGTCTAAACTTTTCCGTGTATTTACACATAGATTTTGGTCCCTACTTACGTAAAATGAAATGATGCTGTTTAACTACAAATACATTTTAGAATAATCAGGGCCTAATTCTCTATATTTTTTAGTGTCTCCGTGTACAAATCTAGCTGATTATTATTATTATTGTTGTTGTTGTTGTTGTTTTCCCATTTTAGTTTGGAAGAATATGTCCAGGCTGCCCCCATTTCACACACTTTTGG
>JAPQRQ010000027.1:7597502-7619228 GCA_037367365.1 Apogon talboti | reverse complement strand
ACGATTAAAGTTGTAGTAGGTCTATTTTGATAGAAATGATAAAATTAATTAAAAGGTTGAACAGTACATCCAGTATTCTTCCATCAGCAGCATCTCAATTAAAAAAACTTACATTCATTAAATTACATTCAGATGTTAATATTCTTACTCTGTTCACACAAGGTATACTTGGAGATACAACTAACATATAAGATGGATAAAATATTTGACAAATATGTGAATGCAAAGAACAAGTACAGCTGTTCCTGGTGAAGGCTTAATTGAATAGTATGGTGACATGTAAATCCTTTGTGTCTGCTTGATATTCTAACTCTAACCCTGCCCTTTATTTCCTCTCTGCAGGGGAGGATCATCGAGTGCACCCACTGTGGATGCAGAGGATGTTCTGGCTAATTACAGTGTTTGGACATCTGCGTGTTTTCTGTTGCTCATCCAGGCTCATGCAGCCTCCACCTGTGCGCTCTCACACCAAACAAGTTTTTGTTTATTACTCAGTCACCTGCATCAGAAACGATCCACTGATATATCTCCGCCAACATCCCTAGCTGTCGTGACAAGGTGACTTTAGCAGGTTCTCTCAAACTTGACGACCACAGAGGAGCAAAGGGGAAAACACTGAGCGAGGGGCCACAATGTAGTGATGACCTATGTTTTTCTGTATGTTTTAATTTTTTTTTTATATATATATACCTAACTAAAGCCCATGGATAAAGTTGATGTCAGTAGTTTCTGGATCAGGCCTGTCATTCCAGCTAGTCAAACTCACTGTGAATGTCATTTTCCTTTGTCATGTGTTTTATTTCATTTTAATAGGGCTGGATTGGAAAGGTTTGTTTGGAAATGTCATTGAAAAGCTGATGAGTTTTTCTTCATCATTGTTGTTGTGGTAAATTTCAAATAAAAGCAATTTGTTTTGTCTTATCAGCTGTGCTCTTTTTTCTATTTTATATTAATAAATTATAGGCTCTATTTAGCTTTGACTCGATATAAACTGAGTTTTCGGTTAAGAATTAGGTATAAGCTCAGTTTCCAGTTATTTTAACAGTAGTTACAATGCATGCCATAACTGCAACTAAAGTAGCATCAAAACACATAAGAATTCAAGATTATTATTATACTCAATGAATAACAAAAACTAAGAAAATATTTTGGTTAATTAAAATAGGTGGAATAGGTGGCAAAACCTTGGCATATGATCAATGGAACAAGCTAAAACCAAATGCAGGTGAAGTCAGCTTTTTTTTGTTTCCTTCACTGTTTGCTGCTGGAAAACACTGATTTTGTAAATCATATTTTAATTTTCATGTACATTTTTCATTCAACCACTTCTATCAGTCAAATACCTGAAAAATGCAAATACAACTAAACTACAATATCTAAAACTTCAAACAAAATTTCTCAAAAATATTTAAACATATTAGGACAATCCTATCATAAATGAGACAAAACCACTGTAGATTACAGCAGAGCAGGCACAATCTTCCCAAGAAGTAACTCAAATTCACAGTATGTCTGCTTATGTACGGTATCTGATCTAAACAAACATCTCTATCATACATGTAAATTATTCAGGATCAGTTCTCAGTATTTTCAGGAACGTGTTCTGATAACATTTATTTATTGCAACATTTCCTTCAGTCAGCAGTCATCTAATTCTCCTGCACCAGCAGGCCAATTAGATGTTTTCACAGATGAGCTTGATTATTCATGACACCTCACACACTCGCACATCCGTCATCGCCAAAGCAAGTCACACAGACACAAGCCTGTTGGAATATTTAATGTTTAATGATGATCTGTAGGTTGCATTGGTGTCTTCTCCTCATCAGGATCTCACAGTGAGATTTAGAGTAATCAACACGACATATTATTCTCATCGCTCCTACTTTAACCTGGCACCAACACTCATTGGAAATGGTTTCAAATAATTTAGTGGATTAAAGAAATATCATCAACATTACATAAAAGCATTAAGATATTCACAACGTGCTTTATTAAAACCACTGACAATGAAGCCCCCTCGTGATGAGATAGAAAAGTGACATAAACAGACATGATATGGCAACATAAGGACACTGAGTGTCAACATGTTAAGCACACTGTGGTATGGCTTGTTCATATTACATTCAGCTTTTTGCATTAGAGGAGTGGCTGAACAAAGGATCAAAGCAGGAACAATGTTAATCAAGCACTGAAAATGAAGATAAACACTGCACTAAACTGAAATAATACATCAGGTGGAATGTAGAATATGAGGTTAAAATTTAAAAGCAGAGGCAAGTCGGTGCAGTGACACAATTTACAACATAAGAGCTAAAAGACGCTTTTGTTCAAAGCTGCCATGATCCAACATGGCTTGACCTTTCACATTGAAACTCTGACCATGCAGTCACAAGTACAGTAATACCGTCCTAGATACAGATTCATAGCTCCATCACAGAGTTAAGACAGCAAAATCTAAACACTAACAGACATACTTCTTCAGTGGTTCACTGGCCAAATGCAGCAGGACTTCAAAGACTTCTTACATCCGCAGTTCTCCAGCAACAGATAGTTAACAGAGTAGTCAGCATAAATATCCAAATTTAGTCCTAACAGCAAGTGCAGAAACGTTTTGTCCACTGAGGAAAAGAAAATTACACCGAAAGGCAGCTCTCATAAATCAAAATATTTGATTAAGTTTTGTTTTCACTGGCAAGTGATTTTTTTTTCTCCATGATAAAATTTATACATACAACTGTCATGGCAGCATCTCCTCAAACTGTCCAGCATCTTCTCAGAGTCAGTTGATCAAAATATAACTAAACAGGAAAATTATCCGTACGGTGATTCACCCTGGCACAACACAATCTCATGCTGACAGCACAACACTCTCACACAACTTTAAGACAACAGAGTATTTAATACATTTAGGTTAAGTGGCTTTCAAACTTTCCTGACCGAGTAAGTAATATCAATGAAAGTGCTCGCCAGCATTAAGTACGTTTTGGCCACTGCTGGCCCTACATGGGTGAGTATTAGTGTTATTTTTCTGGACATGCAATATGGCGCAGAGCCGACCGGGTCTAATTTGCGCTGCAAATACACTTCCTCATGCACGACGACCTGACGTAGCCTCTGGGAATGTCTCCTCCATGCCCTCAGAAGTCAAATAAATGTAAAATCCAACATCTCTAAATGGACATTCATCATTTATCGCAGGAATGTGTGTTGAGAAATCAGCAAGATTGAGCTTGACAGACAGAGAGGGAGGGGAAAAAAGTGCAAAAAAAAAAGGTTTGGCTTTTAAAATGAATGCCTTGTACTTCGCAAAAGAGAGCGGCTTGTCACAAAACCAGCTGTGACAAGAGGCCTACATAAAAAACTGCTAATCTTTCATGGATGGCTGTTCTGTAAAATGTCAGCATATGGGAGGTTTTTACTGTTATCCTGATAAACATGTTTACATACAGTTGAGATTATGTCATAGACAGCAGCCTGTTCAGTGATTGGAGGGTGTGAGAGTAATGCAGAGCTGTGTTTGGCAAGCTGACTGAGACACACACAGGCAGCCTCGCTCTTGTAAGATGTTTTTACTGTGTGTGTGTGTGTGTGTGTGTGTGTGTGTGTGTGTGTGTAGTGAGAGAGGACTGGCCTTAAACAAAGCCAGCCAAGTAACATTTACTTGTATGAAAGCAAAAAACACACCAATGACTCAGAGGACAATAAGTACAATGGATGTTTGTCTGCTCTGACAATATTATGTGTGCACTTGTTGAGTGTCAATATCCTCAAATGCACATTGCTCACTGACATTCACTTCCAACTCCTGTTTCCTACACAGAGAGGAAACAGAGAAGAAGAAAGTAAGTCACAGGTACAACAATAACCAGTGCAGGATGTCCAAAAACTAAAATGACCTTATTATTAAGATCACCTTTGTTCCATTAAAACCAAAGGCTCAGAGAAGATTCCTGCTAAAATGTATGAGGGAATCCACCTCCCAGTACAGTCTAGATCTTGTATAAAACGCTGGTGGTGTAGTTAAAAGTAAAACAAGGTGCTGCTGCGCTGCTCCTGGTGGCAGGCTGCAGGTACTGCTGGGTGATGAGCTGGCTGAGGTAGAGCAGTATCTGACTGTCCTCCTCGCCCAGACCCAGCTGCTCCTGAAGGAAGCAGCGCCGTCGACCATCCACGACCTCGGGTCCCTCCGTGGAGCTGACGGGCAGGTGGAGGTGGTGGGTGAAGGTAAACAGGAAGGCCTTGGCTGCCAGGCGACACAGCGTGCTCTGGGTATGAAGGAAATACGTCGAACCGCGGCGGATATAGGTTCGGTGGTCGGCTATGTTGGCGAGGAGCTGGCCACGGTAGGGCGGGCAGCGCAGAGTCTTCTGGTCGGTGTCCAGGATGGAGATGTAGCGGCTGTAGCGGGAAAGTGAATAGAGCATGCTGGAACCCACAGGAGATGCCACTCTGTGTGAAAAAAAGAAAAAAGATTTTAGTTCATTTGTAATTATTCACTGTATCATGTAAATAATCCCATCTGTTATGATTCAGAGGACAAATATCTTTTCTCAAGTTTACAATAACTCTTTTAAAGGTTCAGTGTGTGATTTTCAGTGATACTTAGTGGTGAAGTTTCAGTTTTACAACCAACTGAATGCCTACTCATCCTTTACTGGAGTGACCACAAACAATGTGAAGTTTCTCGTTAGAGCCGGTGTTTAATGTGACTGTCCTGGGCTTTTTAGTAAGAGGATATTATCAACTCTGGATCACACTGAAACATACACCATAGGACACAATGAATTCAGGTGTTTTATCGCTTTCATTTAAAATGCTTACAAAACACTTCAGAGCATTTTTACTTAATTTATTAAATTTCTGTTTAATCCTAATTTTTTTTTACAGTATACCTGAAGCTTTCTGAAATATTTGTCACAAATAATCATTTTAAAGCAGAAATAACCGTTGGGTTTCTCTACCTGTCACTAAGGAAAAAAAAAATCAGCCTTTCAACTTAAAAGAAATATTAATTTGAATTTATCATAATTATTGACGATGTAGTATATGTCCCAATATTTTTGTCCATGTAGTGTAGTAGGAGACAGAAATACACCTTAACTCCGTCACCTGCTATAAAATGGAAAAAAAAAGAAAAAATGCAAGTCTCCTCTGTAGGTATTAAGAGCCCATTCTAAAAGAATACTGACATCATTTTTATTTTCCAGTAATTACAGAGTAACAAGGTAACAAATTTAATACAATATGAAATTAGATCCTCATGACATCCATTAAATTTCACTCACTAGACCTTTAAATAGTTTCTCTTCATCCTCTAATGCCTATGATTATATTAAAAAGTGTAATGCTGTAGTACATCACTTATTTCAGTGGTTTATGTTCACTTAACATAACATCTAACAACTAGAATTATAATCTGAGAGTGAATACGACCACAGATTCAACTAATCCCCAGGTAGGAAACACTGAGGTTTTCTGGAGCTGTTCTTTCACACATGTCCCACTCTCCAAAACCCCCCCCCAAAAAACCCACAAAAACTAACAAGAAAACCGGCCCAGTAGATTTTTCTTCAATTGTACTGATGTTTTCGACACTATTTGTCTGTCAGCAGGACTACACAAAAAAAAAAAAATACTGTGCTGAATTTTCATTAAACTTTTTGGAATAATGAGGCAAAACCCAAGGTAGAACTCATTAAGTTTTTGTGGTGGATCTGTGTCAAGAGGCTGAGTCCAGGAATTTACTGTTTTATCTTTAATATTGCAAGAAATTGCATTTTTTCAGCATATTTTTGCATCATCTGGATGCCCTTCCATTCTTATTCAGTTTCAGTTCACTTTTTGTTACACCATATTAATGCTGGTAAGTACTGAAAAATGCAACATGATAATGAAATAATTTTTTTACACATGCCCCCAATTCCCATGTATATTTAGTTTAAGTGGACAACAGAAAAGCATTACATTTTTACATTTGAGAAGCTGCATCCTGCAAAGCCTTGACATTTTGGAAACTGACTAAAAGAATTACAATACTAGAAAGCTACTCTTTACATCAACTAATGGCTAACAGCTCTAATCTCCACCCCCTACCTTTTATAACAGTGATGCTACTTATCACCACATAATGAATAGACATGTACAGCTCCAATAGAATATCGTTTTACATCAGGAAGCAACAGCCCACAGATTAGAGATGAAAAAGTCGTTCAAGGACTGACGTGAAGCAGGAGGGTGAGTAATTGAATAGTTTGTTGTGAGTCATCGAGCGGTGACTCACACCAGATGAGTAACAGTGGAGTAAAGGTGTAAAAGACAAAGGAAATATACCATCAAGGAAAAACTTGATGCAGACTTTGTGGCGATCTGTGAGCGTCCAACTTAATATTTCAATGTGCGCCGTCAAAATGATGAAATTTTAGTTGAGGATCAATTGTCATGCATATCATCACGACTAACAAGTTGCCTTTTTGAATTAATTCGGTGCTACTAGTGTGATATATACACATCTTCACAACTAACAAAGAAGAGGAGGCATTTATTGGCACTTGGAATTGGAATTTTAGGCTTTGGATAAAATAAGCTTGCAAGGAATAACTATTATAAACACACAACAGCTATCACTGAAATATACCGGAAAATGACTGATAATGACAGGTACCAATAGAAGGGGAGTATGTTGAGATGCAATGAGATCTTCATCATTGTTGTATGAATATGAGTCCAATCTCAGAGGGAGAAATGATGTGAACATAGTGATGGAAATATGACTGTTCTATTAGTTGCATCCAGTTGCTTTTACACAAGTCAATAGGGATGATTATCATGATTATGTAAAATAAGTTTGTTTAGCTCAAATAATTGCACTAAGTCAACTACGTATGTGATAATTAAGTAGGGCCCTGTCTAGGCCATACCATCACTTGTCTTCTGTTTTTTTTTCTCCACAGAGATAAGGAAAGTAAACACTTACCTTTAACTAATGTCTGTGAATTTTGGTGTAAATTAGTCTGATGTGATGTTGGCTGGTTGATGTGGTGTTGATATCTGTTCAATTCTGAAGTTACTGAAAACTTATCACCATACTGCACTGAAACAAAATTCGACCAACCCTGGTCATGCAGTCAGTGAAGAAGGATTCTGGTTTGACTACGAGCCCATACAGGTTTAACAAGACAGGAAGACTAAAAAGGCATTCCTTAGTTACGCCTATATATTTAATTTTATATCATTATAAATATCGTTATCAAAATATACATTTTTCGTTTGTCTTTTAGGTTTATTTTCTTTACAGTCTCAGATAAAATACTTACAAAATACAAAATGCGTCAATGTTTTATTGTTGCATTAAATCAAAAGAAACCTACAAAACAAAATGAATTAATTAAAAAATAAACCTGACATTAGCTGCATTTCCATGAAAGTTAAGTGACCTTTTGAAATGTTTGACATTCTAATTATGTGTATTTCTTCAAATTGTTTTATGAATTGAAGGAAGTTTCTTTGAATTTCTCAGTTTTCATTAACATTTCCTGTGTTTGTAACCTTACATCTATATATTTTATATCATTTTCATTATTTAACATCTCTAATATTGTTTTTGTTTCTTTAACTTTCATTCAAAACCTTAAAAAACAGAATCATTTGACTTTAATCTTGATCATAATCAGTACTGGGTGATAAGAATATTTTTTACTTTGATAACATTTTATGCCACATTGTCCCACCCTACCTTTGCAATCCAATGAGTTTCCACCTCTGCAGGTCAGTAAGGCTGAAGGGGCACGACAACCAGGCTTGAACTCTCTCTCCACATTTCCCTGGACCAGGTACAAAAAGGGCCAGTGCCGCAACCAGCCGGCGGACTCTCCCCTCATCGGCCCCCAGCACCACCAGGGTCCTCCCGTTCAGCAGACACCACAGAGCTTGCATGGCGAAGGGATACTGCCGCACAAACCTCAAGGCTCCCTGTCCGGCTTTCTTCCGCTGACGCAAGGTGACCACCCCTCCATAGCCAAGAGGTGAAGCAGCCCGATCAGACCCTGTAGAAGCACTCATAGTACAGTCTGAGCCGTCTTCCACTGAGGCCCTGGAAACCGCATCTGCGAGGGGCCCCACAGGCAGCTCCAGCCCAGCAGCTGGACTCTCTGAGCACGGAGAACCCACAGTGTAGTCGTCTTGGACTGGAAGTAGGGCCTGAGGCTCTTGGTTTACCACCAGGATTTGAGAGGACTGCATGTGGGAGCTCTGGCCCAGATGAGGTGCTGCCTCTGGGGCTGAAGCCTCATAAAGGAAACCCTCCTGTGCCATACAGCACGCTGTGTCTATCGGTACCAGCAAATCAGACTCTATATCACAAACCTCCTCAGTCACCCCCTCACCCTCATCCGCCCTGCTGGACTCCAGCTCAGACACCACTTCCAGTAAAGACACAGGCGTCTGGTCTCCCCCATTGTCACCCTCATCTTCTCCAGCTGTCGTCTCCATGTCTTCACTGCTGCTCTCCCTCTCCATATCAGGGTCAGGGGTTAAATCAGAATCAGGATCAGGAGCGTCTGACTTCATACCAGCCAGGTTGTGTTTTATCCCACTTTTATCACTGCTAAAGCTTCCTTTGGTCTCCTCTGAGCTCTCCTGGGTCTCTAGGGTCAGGTCTGAGGGGGAGGACTCAAGACGGCTGTCCACAAGCCCCAGCTCACTCTCCAGAGTCTGGCTGGTCTCAGACGCTGGGTCTAGAGGATCTGTAGATTCCTCTGGTGGTTCTGGTCCCAGTACAATAGGAGGTGGATTTAGTAGAGTGCAGTTGTCTACGGTATGGTTCACAGCACAGAATGGTCGTATTGTTCCCACTTCATCCTCATCCTCATCTCCAATGTCCTCTTCAAACAGGAAATTGGTGACTCTTTGCTTCCTGCGCAACACCCTGTCCAGGTGACGCGTGTGCAGGTAACACAGATCTCCCCGGAAACTCCTCTCCGTCTCCTTCAAGAGCTCGACGGACGCCTCATAGAAAGTCTCATCACACAACTCCTGGAGGGTTTTTAGACGCTTGTCAAAACATTTGGCAGACTTGGCTTTGATCAGCTGTGGTGTGTAGGACGGCCTGCGTTTAATTCCTTCTTCCTCTTCCTCCTCCAGTTCATCTTCACCTGCTTCGTCCTCAATTTGGCCCTCCTCTTCCACTTTACCTGTGTAACTATATGGCCCAGCAAGCTTGGCGTATTTGTCTAACAGCTCCTCACACTCACTCAAACACTCAGACATGCACTTTTGGCAGGTGACAGCGTGGGGATCCCGGCGTGGACGGTGATGGTAGGAGGTGATCTGCTTCAACAGGTCTCTGTGTTCATAGATGCTTTTTTCCACATTTGCCAGCTCGTTGGCCTTCTCCACAGCATGAGCAGAGTACATGCTCTGAGGTCCCGCCTCCCTCTGCAGACCCTCCTCCTTCTGCAGCACAGAGTGAGTGTACCTGAGATGAAGAAATCAATGTTTAAACATGGAAACACAATATCATTCTGATAAAATAGCACAGCAGAGAAATTCCAGAGGACTCAAGAAATCCTGAAACCTCACAGCGTGTGGACAGGATTTTGGAATTTATACACAACTATATAATTTCTGCAGCTATGAGTGTCTTAACCAAAACAATATTAAAATGTTTATATTATAAAATATTGTGAAGTTGAGCAGGATCATGGCAGTTGTTTTTAACACCTTCACCAATGACAATTTATCTGATGTGACCAAGCACAAATCATGTTTCCGGGGAGAGATTGTAAAAAAAACATGCGCACTGTTTTATTGACATCAGGTTAAGTGATGTACTGTATATTCACATTCTGTTATTTTATTCTAGTGAAGGTTAACATTAATAAAGGGAATTTGACACCACTGATATCTATAGGCTGTTACACAGAATAAAATTACAGATATCTGTGTTTGATCATGTGATATAATCCATCCATCCATTTTCTGAACCCGCTTAATCCTCACTAGGGTCGCGGGGGTTGCTTGGAGCCTATCCCAGCTACTGAAGGGCGAAGGCGGGGTACACCCTGGACAAGTTGCCAGTTCATCGCAGGGCTGACACAGAGACAAACAACACTTTCACATTCACACCTATGGGCCATTTTAGATTAACCAATTAACCTATCAGTGCATGTCTTTGGATGGTCATGTGATATAATGGTAGTACACAAATTAACAAAGTATAATGCATAGACCTAGGTGTTTCCTGATATTTAAATGTGTCAATGGTACATGTTGTACCTGTAATTCAATCCTATGGCAAGAGATGCCTGAATTAAATAACCCTCAGGTGGTATTTAGTCCTGCCACTAACAATAATTTCATTATGACTCATTTAAATAGTTTACATAAAATATAAAATAATTATTCATTAGGAGTTCATGCCTGTGTCTGCATTTTCCCTGGAGCCGGTCCTCTGTTGATGCTAAACATCCATATTACTACACTAAAGGCACCTTATGTTGCACACTGTGGCTGCTGTAGAGGAGCAGCAGGGAGGCACCTGAAAAGCATAACCCTTTGTAATTATGCAATGTATTCCTCCTGAGACGTCTACACAGAAATCAGTCCACAGGATGTTACCAAGAACATGGAAAACTGAGAAAGTCAAGGAAGCTCATCTTTTTTGGCTAGCTTAAACAGTGGAAATAAAAAGTGCTTAATACTATATATATTTATATCTAAATATTACACAATGTATCTATACAGGTGCAAATGAGTAGGTTTAACTAGTGATTTAAAGACTGACTGAATTCCACACCAGGACTGTTGCTTAATTTGGCTATGCTGTTGCAGTTTTTTGGCAGGTTACTTTGGTTGTTATCTATTTTATACACATATTTGACAAATGAATATGTGATGTAGAGAGCAGGATTTGTTGAAGTTCTTACTCCAGGTCCTGGAGTTTCCTCTGGAGCTCCTTGGCGAAGGCCCTCCTGTTTCCTGCCTTCAGACACTCAGAAGCCTGTGAGAAGCGGAGGGAAAGCTCCTCAAACTGCAACATAATTTTCCTTTCATCTGCTGAAACATACGCCATGCAGAATGGACGCACAAAGCCCCTCGCCTCCAGGTCGTAAAGCGTAAGGTGATGGACGTAGGCAAAAGCCCCCTCCTTTGAGTCACCCAACACTACTCTCGAGTCCTCCACGAAGCTGAGCCTTGGGTAGCCACTGCCAGGTGGATGCCCCACAAATGAAGCCTGGTAGTCCACTGACATGATGCGTAGAGAGAAGTAGTTGAGATCAAAGGTGCCGCAGACTTTGGGGTCATCTGGGATGGTGAGGAGAGGCTGGGGACCCACCTGCTCAGAAAACTCAGAGATGAGGATGAAGTCTTTGGTGAACTTGGCGTAAGAGGTTTTGGCCCACGGATTGGAGTCAGCAAGAGGATGTAGAGGGACAGAAAACTCCTCTGGGATGGAGGCCCAGGGGTCGGGAGTTGTCTGCCCATATTCATCCTCTTTAGTAAAAGCCACCACATCAGGCGAGCCTATCATAGTGGTATGATTGAGCAAGGCATTAGAAACACAACATTAAGTGCAGCACAAAAGTCATAAAGCAGCTGTTACAGAGTAGTGGTGTGGCTCAGCCACACAGAGTGCTTCCAGACTGATCATTCTGCTCTCACATTGTCCAGACAATAATGTTCTGGTGAGGTGTCAATTCTAGGATCCAAGACATGGACAAGGTCCAAAAATCAATACAGATTATAAAATATGAAAATGGAGTATTGAAGCAGATGTGGCAAAAAAATCAGTAGCAGTCATTCCAGAGATGATCAATGTTGATAATCGCCACGGGAAATAAAAGAACGCTTCAAAATAGTAATATTAACCAGACTCTCTGTTAACAAAAGCAATTATCTTGCGCCAATCACAGTGTCCGGGAAAGCAGCAGACCATTCATGCTATGCAGACAGAAAAAAATGATATAACTGCATCAGTGAGGTGCTTCTCTTCTCCTCCTCTTCGTGTCTGTACGCGTCGCGTCCGCCATCTGGGCCAAAATATCGGTTATTTGGTGCAACCGAACCGCCGCCAACAAACAGAAATGCTACACATAATTTTTACATCCTGAGACAGACGCCATGTTTACCCAGCTGGTTGTAGTCCTGTCAGGTGACCAATCCATTCCGCCTCCCATCTCGAGGAAATCCACCCTGAAAATTAAATTTCACATATTTTATTTACGATGACAGCTGACCTGCCATTTCAGTCAAATCAGATATACATTAAATGAATGATGATGCCCTTCAACTTCTAAAATTGTAAATAATGTTTGAAGATATTTGGTTAATGTTGCGTTTTTGAAACAACAGGCTAATACAAAGTGACTTCAGGGACATATAGAGGTAATTTTTCACTCCCTCACTACTAAAACTCTGAACAATTTAGGTTGTATTTTCTATAAATTTAGCATTATAAGCATTATCATAGTGGTAGTATGATCTCCTCTTTGTTTAATGAATTGTCTTAAAAGTCCAATTTAAATAGAATCTAAAATGACTCTAGCAACTAGAAGTAAGGATGTATAGTCTCTCCATGTTGTTAAGGGTTAGGGTTAGGCAAAAATACCGAAGGTATTGCAGTGGCTAGCAGATTAATTATATAACCTCTTATCTATAGTAAAAACACAAATTTTGTTTTAGGATGGACTATCTGGCAATCGGAGTTATAATTTCTAATATTAATATAGTTGTTTGTAACACAGTTATTAAGTTGTACAATTATGGCCAAAATTGTTTCTTTGTATTATTGTTGATTTATATAATAATGTGATATTATTAAAAACGTTTTTAAGATTTTTTTGACTGTTGTTACTACAACCGTCGATTTACGACACTATTACGACTTTTACGGTAGATATTTGACAGGCTGGCGCGGAATTTGTAAACAAAGCTGAAGTCCCACAATTAGAGGTAGAATTTTCTCTTCATTAAATTTTTCATCTCTAAGTCCGACGAGTTAGTCTTTTATTTGCCCCGTGTCTTTTGTTGGAGGTGAAATAAGTCAACGGATGACCACTTTTTGGTTTCCTGTTTGGCTAGCTACTTCAGCTAACATGCTAACACAGCGGGTAGGTGGTAGTGGAGCTGCTTCATGTAAGTGTGGCCAGGCATGCTAATAGTGCGCCTCCTCGGGAGATATTTGCTACAATCTGGTATACAGCGGCCGGTTGTCCCGCAGAGGTGGCTGTGTGCGGTACAAAGCGTACAGAGTGCGGAGGCAAACATGATCCGGAGCCGGGCTCAGATCAAACGGGTCCTGTGTGTAGCAGAGAAGAATGACGCAGCCAAAGGCATCGCAGAGATCATGTCCAACGGCAGGTCCAGAAGGGTAAAGACATGTCTCATAAAGCTCTGAATGCAACTTTACCAGCAAGTATAATCTTTAAGCATCGACAGAAAATTATCTCTGTAAATTGGTTATTTAATGGAACTACTGCTTCTTGTCTCCTTGTCAGTGTTAGGGATCAGTAAACAAATTGGTTTCGCTTTAAACAATCACTGCATTCACTTGTGTTTCAATTCTATTCCTGCACTGATTGCTTTCCTTTCCGTTTTAGAGAGAAGGGCTGTCAAAGTTTAACAAAATCTATGAGTATGAGTATCATCTCTTCGGTCAGGTAAGAGTGTATGGACACGGATTTTCTCTGTCCCTCCCAAAGTGTCTTAAGTTGCATCTAATTTTTGTTTTTGTTTTGTTTTTTGTCCCTGTTTTTTGGACCAGAATGTGACTGTAACAATGACCTCAGTGTCAGGTCATTTACTGGGTCTGGAGTTTAAAGCACCCTTTCAGAAATGGTAAGTGTAAAAATTCTAGGCCTCAGTTTCCCAGACATGGATTAATCCTAGACCTATACTAAAATGTTTATTGGATTGTCAACTGTCAGAGTAAAATACATAATAACTGGATGTATGGTAAGTGTATTCATTTTCATAGTTGATATGGAAGAAGAGTGTTCTTGACCTTAACAAAGCCACAAGAAATGAAGAGGAAAGTACCCAGTCAAAAGACATATCAAGACAAAACAATGTAAAAGATTCAACAAACAAATATGACCGACAAAATGACAAACTAAACAATGTAATTGTAACAAGTTCAAAAGAACAAAAAGACATAAGACAAGAAAAATGTAACAAGATGGAAAAAGTAAACAATATAAACATTATGGTGTTTGGGTCCCAATGAGTCATTTATTTTTTGAATCACAAACTGAAAAAGTTTTGGAAACTATTGGTCTAGGACTCGGCTTAATCCAGATTTGGGAAACTCTAAGAGTTGTATTTAGTTCAAATGGTTTACTGCATACAAATCATAAAACTAAACTGTTTTGTCTCCTTTTCTTTCCACAGGCACAGCTGCAATCCTGTGTTGTTATTTGATGCTGAGGTAGAGAAGTATTGTCCAGATAACATGAACCAAATCAAGGTAGGCTATATTTCTCTCATCCCAGGCATCACATGA
The DNA here is from genome assembly GCA_037367365.1 of Apogon talboti. Taxonomy (NCBI): domain Eukaryota; kingdom Metazoa; phylum Chordata; class Actinopteri; order Kurtiformes; family Apogonidae; genus Apogon; species Apogon talboti. The sequence continues at coordinate 7,604,728 of JAPQRQ010000027.1, read as the reverse complement.
ATGTGCTAGACACAGCTTAACATGTGGTATTTGTCTCTTTTTGTGTGTTTCTTTGTGTTTATAATTGTAGCCTTGGTAGCTGTCGATACTTTCAAAGGCTGGCAGCTAGGCGGTCTGGACACAGTTGATTCACAGCTGGTCTACCATGTTTAGATGCAATATGTGTGGCAGCTGTCACTGCTGCAGCAGTAAAAGGGAACAAGCTGATCTTAATGTTTTCTTTCTTTAGTGAATTAAACAGTTAGTGCTGTTTGTTCTGACTTCTGTGACAGTACTGTGATAACAGCATCCTGTTACATCTTCCAACATGTGAACATCAAGGAATTTAAAGCTTAGCGCTTTCTCTACCATGTTTCCATTAATGAAGAGAGGTGGATGTCGATCATTACTTTTCCTTAATTCCATGATAAACTGTTTGGTGTTTTTGATGTCAAGGGATTAACTGTTTGTCACCACTTTTCTAAATGCTGGATTTCTCTACTTATCTGTTGGCAGATTCATTGTTATCTATCTTAGACCAATCCTATCACCATCGTATTGTACACATGCTTATCAATTGTATTTACACCTTAGCTTAGTACTGGATATTTAACTCTGGTTGGTGCCATGGAAGTATCAAATTGCTTACATTCTGTCAAGCATCAAAAATGACTAATTTAATACCAAATTTCAACATGTCAGGAGTAAATCTCATCAGCATGTGACAAATCATTTATAGATTTTTATTATTAGTATTACATCAACAGACAACTTCAATTTATGGTTGATAGGTTTATTTTTTATACTGTACTGAGTGGAAAAATGCCAAAGTTCTGAGACATAAAACTAAAGAGTTGAAACCATCATCTTCAGATTAACCACATGGAGGCACATATGTTATTTTTTTGAGATATCAAATCATGTTAGTGTATAAAAATGTTCATTATGCCTACTGCTATCAGGACTGTTAATAACACAGTGTAATTTGGAATTGTATCTGAGTTTGTTGTTGGATGACTGATGTAGGTTGCATTAGCTTGTTTGTATATTTATTTATTTACTACTGGCTGTACATCAAACTGCTCCTCTGGGATAATAAAGATACCTTGAAGTAAAACTATTTATACCATAATTAGTAAAATAATTTTCTTTTTCCTTAAATTGAAAATATTCATCAAAAACTATTGTTTAAAACCTGGTATTGAAGTCAAGGTATCAGTATGATCATATGAAAATGATGTAAAGGATACCCAGCCCTGGTTGGCAGTGTGTCCTCTGGATCTGTTGGCCTAAGATAAGGATTAAATAACATAATGTGAATATGTGGAATATATACTGTATATACTGTGACACTATATACTCTGTGTGTGTATGTGTGTGTGTGTGTGTGTGTGTATTCTTATTTATTTATTTATTTATTTATTTCTCCCTCCTGACTTTTGCTTGTTGTTTTTGTCTTTAGCGGACACTAGAGAAAGAGGTGAGGCAGTGCCAGGCCTTAATCATCTGGACTGATTGTGACAGAGAGGGAGAGAACATTGGCTTCGAAATTATAGACGTCTGCAAAGCAGGTACAGTATGATGACAGCGTGTTTGTTATTTTTGTGTGTGAGCGTTAATTCATTTGTTCCTGTGCACATCTACGATCAGATCTTATTAAGGGTCAGGAACTAACTCCTCTTCCTATGACTTTGCACAGTCAGAAGATAACATTTTTATATGTTTGTTCACACATAGCTCTTGATGACAGTTTTTTTTTTTTTTTTTTTTTTTTTAATTCAAGTCCAATATACAAGTCTTTTCGAGCCAAATTCTCTGAGATTACTCCTAACTCCATTCAGAGAGCTTGTGAGACTTTAACTGAGCCAGATGCAAACATCAGTGACGCTGTTGATGTGCGTCAGGAGCTGGACCTGCGGATCGGTAAGTACTGAAGCACTGAGTATCTGATAATATATCCCATTTTGAAACTCTTTGTGGGTGTATTTATGGAGTGGTAACACCCATGAAAAAGATAAGATTGGTTAAGATATGATCCCGTCCTTTTCCTTGTGCTCATCACATGCAGGTGCATCCTTCACTCGTTTCCAGACCCTTAGACTTCAGAAGATCTTCCCGGCGTCTCTGGCGAATCAGCTGATCTCGTACGGCAGCTGTCAGTTTCCCACTCTGGGCTTTGTGGTAGAGCGGTTCAAAGCTATTCAGGCTTTCATCCCTGAGACTTTCTACAAAATCAAAGGTACAATCTCATCCACACGCTTACATGCATGTTTAACAATCCAGGATTTTAACTGACTCCGTCTGTTCTGTCTCTTTTTATGTCAGTGCTCCATGAGGTTGAGGACGACACTGTAGAGTTCAGCTGGAAAAGAAACCGTCTCTTTAACCACACAGCTTGTCTAGTGCTCTACCAGATCTGCATGGAGGTATGTGTGTCCACAAAACATATATATACAGTATATGGATGCATAAAGTATGGTAGTAAGATGGTTTTACTCAATAACTATAATGAGGTACTAGTACAACCCCCCCCCAACACACACACACACACACACACACACACACACACAGTCTTTGTATTTACAATCATCCTTCCATTTTGATTTTGTCATAATCATATTATGTCAGTAAATTTTTTTTGTTCTCTGGTCTTTTGTTGTTTGTTGATTTTCAGCATCTTTTAGTTTCAAACTCTGTTTGGTCGTCGTAGCTGCTGACAGAATGGAGGTGTTGTCTGAGTGCTTAAGTGTCATAGAGAAACACTTACACTCATTGTTTGCCAAGATGCTTGCAGCATGTAATTATCACTGAGCTAGTTTTCACTGTTTCTCACGGTGCAAGATATGACTGTTAGGATCCAAACTCAGGTCACACAAATGTAAGCATTGTATGTTCCTGCACACCAGCCCACAAGTGCTCCTGAAGATGTACCTGTCATTTTCCTACACAAACATAGAAGTGTAATGATGCGTGCACACAATAATATCAAACACTTAATATAAGTGTTCTGTACACACAGCAATCTATTTGATAGAAAATCTATGAAACTCCCACATGCTTCGTCCAAATTTCTGCAAAATATTCCTCTTCCAATTTTTTAAAAATAATTCTGGTGCAAATAGCGAGTGTCTTTTACTGATTTTACTGTGGAATTGATGGTCTAAATCTGGTTTAGATGGTGGCAGGATAAGCTGCTGAGGCCTGTATATGCCTTGTGTGACTATTTGATGGGCTTCAGGTTGATTGATTTTAAATGAGGTCACATGCAATAAATCTTTGTCTAAATGTTTTACGTAACTGTCACTAACAAATTATTCCTGAAAAATGCCAAAAAATATGAATGGCCTAACTTTTGTAAATACATAACAGGTGCAGATTTGATTTGCTCTATGAAATTGCAGAGGAAAGTGGAATTCCTTCTGCCTATATCATACTAAATAATATTTTATGCAAAAATACACAGATGTTGCCCACCTAGCAGTGCTATGTGGATTTGTTCCAATTGTGTGTGTGTTCTAATCCCTGCTTTAAGCACATTTACATTCATAACCTCGCCTCCTCCCTACAGCTGTTACCTCAGGAGGACGCAGCAGTCAATTTTCATGTTTTGTCAACTTGCAGAATATAAATATTAAAATAAACTTGCCTGAAAAATTACATTTATAAATGAAAACACAACAATAGCATTTTATTCATTTCCAGGATCCCATAGCAACAGTCACCTCAGTAACCAGCAAACCCAAGAGCAAATGGAGACCACTGCCTTTGGACACTGTGGTAAGAATATAAAGACAACAAACGGCAACACATTTGCATAAGAAGTATCCCAAAACACATCTGCAGTGTCTATGGAGCTGTATTGTAGCATATCAGGAAGTGAAATATTAGTCAGCTGTACTGTTTTTGTTCCTTCTCTCTAACATCATCCTTTTCTGAACCCTGTCTCCACAGGAACTGGAGAAACTTGCTTCGCGGAAGCTGAGAATAAATGCCAAAGAGACCATGAAAATTGCAGAGAAACTATATACCCAAGGGTGAGTGTGAGTGTTTGAACTAGCAGCATTTTAGGTGATGTTAATACAAACTGCTGCCCACATTTATTTGTGCACAATATGTGGAAGACACACTCTGAAAAGTTGTTTGGTCCAACCATATGCTAAATGTGTGTGTCATTTTGTCATCCTGCAGTGTGTCTGATGTTTCATTTGAACTTGTTTCAGTCACATTGTTGGCTTGGCCAGCTTATTAGAAGGCTTTATGGTGTCAAATGCAGTTTTTGTTTACCAGGTTGTTACATCACCTCAAAGCCGGGCCTATTTTAGTACATGAAAAGGCGCCATCTGGCAGTGTTGTGTCTTTTAGAAGTTTCATGGATGTGATTACCAGCAGTGTCACATTTCCAAAGAAGCTTCCCTTTTTTAGATTGTCATGCATTGATGGATTGTAAATGTGTATTCGACTCAGGTTTATCAGCTACCCCCGTACAGAGACGAACATTTTCCCTGCTACCCTGGCTCTTGGCCCCCTGGTGGAGCAACAGACGCACAGCCCGGCCTGGGGAACGTTCGCCCAGAGGGTGCTCGACCAGCCTGGGGGTCCCAACCCACGCCAGGGCAAAAACTCTGACCAAGCCCACCCTCCCATACACCCCACAAAGTACACCGACACTCTGCAGGTGAGTCCACAAGAACTGGAGTTTAGTTTGTGTATATCTATTAATTCAGTTAATTTAGAGCTTTTAATTGGTCTATTTGGTCAAAATTTGCATCTAATATCTCTTCTGCCAGATAATTTGTGTAATGGTCTTTTTCTGTCTCTGCTGTGTGCAGGGCAATGAGGCTCGTGTGTATGAGTTCATCGTCCGGCACTTCCTGGCTTGTGTGTCCCAGGATGCTTTGGGGCAGGAGACAGTTGTGGATGTAGACATTGCCCGGGAGAAGTTCTCTACCTCTGGACTCATGATCATTGCAAGGAACTACCTGGACGTTTACCCGTATGACAGATGGACTGCCAAGGTAGGGCATATAAATGTACTCTGGGACTTAGTATACTGCTGTAATAGTCTGTCATATTTATCATAAATGAATGTACTTTAGAGGAAGCTTCTCTCATCTGAAGACATAAGACTTTACGTCATGTTGTGTAGTCTATTAAACAGTCTTAAATCCAATATTCTGAATTTTAGACTTTAAAATATCTTGAATATGATTGTGACAGGGCTTACAAACAAACGTTAATGTTTGTGTTAACATTATGTTAATCCAATATCAGTAAGAGTTTGAGAACAGCTGTTGAAAATAACATTTTGATTTAATGCTGAGCAATGTACAACTAAAACCCTCCAAATAATTTTGGAACATGATGTCCTTTGTACTTTTTTGCCAGTGATATTGGTGTTAAATTCATAATTGTCTTAAAAGTCCTTGATTCATCTTGTTAAAATGCAGATTCTTTTGCAGAACCATTGCCAAAATATAATAATTTTGACTCTTTATTATACAAAATTCCTAATAGCTGTTTACATTACCACCAAATATTGTGCAAATATTCCTGTTTACATGCAGCCAAGAATACCTAGAATAAAAGAGGGTTGTTCTTTCAAAGTTTTCTGCTTGTGGGAGATGTTCTACTTGAAAAGGTCAGTTGTTTATGTAACCTCCAAATTCTTTTTGATATCATCTGTCATTGCATTTAGAAGTACCTGTGTTTCTGGTTTTCACTGGCGTATCCTCTTCTACCAGAGAGGATCTTGGTCTCTACCCTAGCTGACCATAAATAGTGGTCAGGTGTCAAAACCAGTGGCAAAACCTGCATATTCCAAATGTCCAAAAAAATCCTCATAAAACTGGAATAATATCAGCATATCCCACAGGTCTTAATTAAAAAATGCTCCATCCAGAAAACAACTTAATTAGGAAAATCCAGATGAAATGTGGTTTACATGACAAAATAAGAGCATGATCATAGTGTAGTGGAATATTGGTAGGACTTGATGACAAAACCATCACAAAACAGGATCACAATGAAATTTATGCTGAAAATGTTACAGGCTTTGTATATTTTTACTCAACATGATTAGATTCGATAGTCCACAATTTCACAAATTATTTTCTTTTGGTGAGGAAATCTCGAAGGCTATTCTGAGGCAGGTAAATGTTTGTAGCAAAATAGTCTTTCAGTCACATTCCTGCTGCTTGACACAGGATCTGGGACTTCATGAAGAATTCAGTGTACCTTGTAAATTCTGAAATCTCCATTAGGCACTGACAGATGTAATGATTCATTCATACACCTTTAAATCTATAAGAATATGGCCACAAATATCGGAGAGTAGCTTCCTTTTCTTACTTTCATTTGTTTACATGCATAGAGGTACAGTATATCTTTATTGCACTAAGGATGAAAATTATTGTTCATGAAATCTTCAGTGACAGGATCACCAAATTCCATATATATTGTTGCCCATGAAGGAGAAATAAAATATTTTTAAGTCTTCTCATGAAATGATTGTGACAATGGGATTTATTCCTCATAGATAAAGTGTAAGTGGGACTCAATATGTAAACGTTACACCTGGTGAATACTGATGTGAATAAATAGGAAGAAAAAGAGAAATGTGTCTGAAAACAAAATTATTCCAACTTATGGGTAACAGTGTAGGTGTAAATACTGTTTTTTAGCTCACCAGCCAATAGGACATGAGCTGTTGTGAAGGCGCTGTGTTCATTGTTGTCTTCGTTAGCAATTTCTTCAGACATCTCTGACAAAACTACTGGTCGGATTAATTTCAAATTTTATATGTAATGGAAATGCTTTGATATATCCATATCTTTACTATTGAGCACTGATAGGAGGTCATATGGACTTTCACTTGCTGTATTTGGGTCAGTGACCTTGAAGAGTTAAACACAAGGTCACCATCTAGATTTCAACAATCTTCTACTTTGAAACCACTGGTCAGATTCATTTCAAAATTTTTATGTGGCTTTCTTGGGATACTGTCTACAAAGTTTGTTTGCAGTTTTGAAAAATTTTGAGTTTTTACATTTTTGACTAATTTTTGAACTGTTGAAAATGTGCCTTCACTTATAATGGGCCGTATTTTAATGGCTTACAACACGGAAATGGTTACAGATATCAGTATAGTTACTTTGAACACTGATAAGCAGTCATACAGTACAGGCCAAAAGTTTGGACACACCTTCTCATTCAATGTGTTTCCTTTATTTTCATGACTATTTACATTG
>JAPQRQ010000027.1:7565519-7585829 GCA_037367365.1 Apogon talboti | reverse complement strand
CACACATTTGCTGAATGTGAATATCTCTGAAATGATGTTCGGTTATTTCACCAGAAAAGAAGCTTTGACAAAGTTTGCATCGTGTTTCAGATCACATCAGCATTTTAAAGTACTGCAGCCTTGAGCCAAGATTTTATGTTCCCAGAAGTGCAGCCTCTGCTCACTGGCGAGATAAATGAAGTGCAAGCCCCCAGGGTGAGGAGGAGGAGGAGGAGGAAGGGGGCATGTGTGTTAGAACATTAGGGATAAAAATGAGAAACGCATGGATTCCCGGTATTAGGCTCTAAGTTACCCTAAGGTTTTTCCCCCCTGTCTTTCTGTTGATATTCCAGGGAAGTAGCGGCGATCTTGTTACTGGCACGTTTGGTGAGTCATCCGTGAGTCATAACATGTGGGTGGGAGTGCGCGCTGTGGATCCGTCCTGCCGTGTTGTTTTTTGCCGCTCCATCCTCAGCTCTCCCGACTCCGCTACAGTAGTATCCGGGCAGATAACAAGTCATGTGACGGCCGTGTCTCTTTTCTGAATTCCCTTCTTACGGGAAAAGCGCTGTATTACATTTTAACCCGTGTACCGTAACGCGGGTCCCTGCAGGATTATTATAAGGCCAATAAAGCACGAAAACACCATAAAACACACAACTGGAGCTATAACAACACCACGATGGAGGAACACTGCAATAAATAAACTTTATAGTAGGATCTAAGTAATGCAAACAGCGCGGAGGAAAATAAACCATTACATTCCTACACAGACACTTTGAGGAACCGAAATGTTAATATATTATCATATACAGAAGAGCTGCAGAGTGAAAATGAACTGACTGCATGTTCTTACTAGTTAATACTTCTCATAACAAGAGCTGAGAGACCTATGGAATTGTGCATTACTTTGAATTAACTTTTAATACTTATTTTCTAGTGTCTAATAATACTTAACAAGCTAAGCACCCACAGGGATACATAAGAACAGATGCAACATTGAACTAAGTTATGTACAACTATTATATTAATCTTTTTTTTATAAAAAAAAGTTGATCCACTTTCTACTTTTATTTTCGCATATTTTTTTCCTTCTTTTCTTACAGTAAACTGAACATAGATTTGAGGACATCATCATGAGCTTCAGGAAACACGTATTTACCTCTTTTCTGACATTTTATAGACTGAACAATTAATTGATTGGTTGAGAGAAAAATAATGAAAATAATATTACTTTAACCCATAAAGACCCACTGCTACTTTTGTGACAATTCCCAAATGAATTTTTCACTAGATTTAACCTTTCTTAAGTGATTTATCTCCATTTAACATAATATTATCCTCTCCATTTTGCATTTTTTCAGTGAAAATCATTTATTTTCTAATATTTTGTTTACTGATTATGAACTTTAAACATCTTGCTGAGATTACTTTTGAGAGTTATTATACCAAAACCACAGACAATTTTAGAAAAAGTTACTATTTCAGTAAAGTATATCATTAACTGAACATGAACCAAGTGTCTCCATCCACTGTCATTGATCCAACTCCATGGGTTTTACTAGTGAATCAATATTGTACAAGATGACGATGTTTCCACGGTAACTACGGAGCATCTGAACGTTGAAATGAGTCATATCTGATGACCATGAAAAGATGACAAACTGTATTTTACAACAATTATTTACATGTATTGATAGGATTAGTGGATTAACGGTGATTTACCTTTTTATATCAGTAAATGATTTTGGTCACTGGTGGATATTTGGGTCTTTATGGGTTAATGGCCAGTCACTACAAGTGATTTGCTGTATGCACTACTCCGCTGAAAAAAAAAAGTCACACACATATTTTATTGGACCACCTTTAGCTTTGATAATGGGAAGCATTTAATGTGGCACTGTCTTGCCATGTAATGTTTACGTAATGTCATAGTTATTGTCACATTTAATTCCATCCAGAGATGATGAGAGTTTTTCCTCAGGATCTTGCATTAATGATGAAAGAATCGAACAGCTGCATAAAGTCTTCTCCATCGCATCCCAAACATTTTCAATGGGCTTCAGTTCTGGACTCTGTAGTGGCCAATCCATGTGTGAAAATAACCGCTCTTTCACAATTTGAGCCTGATGAATCCTGGGGTTGTCATCTAGGAATATGTCTGTTCCATCAGGGAAGAAAAATCCTTTGATGTTCAGTCCTGGTCATTCAGTAGATTCAGGTTCAGCTAAACTCATTTTATGGACACATAACATCACTGTCCCCACAGGGTTGTGCTGTAGGCACTAGGGATGATGGGTAATCACTTCATACATCTCTCTTCTCAGCCTGACGCACCCATCACTCTGGAACAGGGTCAGTCTGGACTCATCAGACCACATGACCTGTTTCCATTGAAACACAGTCCAATATTTAGGCTCTTTAGGAACTCGTTGCAGCTGAAACATGTTAATCACTGTAGTAATTATCCAATGGAAGGATCTGAACCATGTGGTGAGTTAAATCCAGGTGGCAACTTTTTTTGTCCAGGCTCTGTCTATGTAAAATGGTCTAAAATGTTTTTACTATAGCATTCAAATGGCAATAATACATTGGTAGCTCACCAGCTGATAGGCCATGCTATTGTGAAGGTGCTGTGTCCGGCATCATCTTCATCATTGTCTAAAATTTTATATGTAGCTTCCTTTGGACAATGTCTACAAAGTTTTTTCAGTTTTGAGAAATTTAGATTTTTGCATTTTTTACAAATTTTTGAAATATTAAAACCCTAACCCTAACCCTAACCATCAAAATATGGCCCATTATAAATAAAGGTATTTATAATGGGCCACATTTTGATGGTTTATAACATGTAAATGGTTAGAGATATCACTATAGTCAATACTGAGCACTGATAGGCAGTCATATATGGACTTTCATTTAATTTGTTGAGTTCTCCTCTAGTGAAAGTACCGCCCACTTCTATTGGGAGATTGATCTCCTCCATCAAGACCACAGGACTCTAACATAGCAGTAGAACCTGACAACCTCACAAATTTAACTTGTTATTGATTCTTGTTAGAACATGCCAGTGAGATACAGGGCCATTGGTCCTATTTTTTTCTGTTGGTGTTGGTTATTTGCCTTCAGATTTCAGAGGTCAAAGGTCACTGAGGGTGGATCATTTTTCATTTAACAAGTGATCAATGCTCTTGCTGTCTCATCATCACCATCAACAACATTCCTCTTTTCAGTGGTCGTCGTAGAAACAGTTGCCATGACACCCAGTGCCCATAAGTGATGCAAGAGTTCCAGGTGCAGAGAGACAGTGGACCATAGATCACATGTGTGTGTGTGTGTGTGTGTGTGTGTGTGTGTGTGTGTGTGTGTGTGTGTGTGTATATAGAGGTACAGAGAGTTTGACTGTAAACTGATCCACACCACTTTCATTGAAAGATAATAGGAATTTGGCTCTGGGCCTTTTTTCCATAGAAGTCTCTTACCTTTATGTCCCCCCCTGGGGACTAGATACTCAGGTATAAAGTGTGAGAGATGTGTGTGTCATCAGTATCTGCAATCACACCAACACTAATAGCAAAAGCTGGCTGCTACACAACAGCAGTTATCATCATCACAATCTGTATTTTTAAACATAGTCAACCTTTCTTCCAGATCTGCTCTCTGCAGATACGTTGCTTAGCATTCAGAATGTCAAATTAAGACTTTCAGAGTTTGGCTGTTTAATTCCATGTTTGGATCAAAACACAGCTAGAGGGTGGACATTTCCACCGTGCAGAGAGAGAAGCAAGGCTTTCATTTCCATTGCAGATTCTGATCTTTCTTGGCTTTACAAGTGTTACATAAAAATACATGAGCTCATACTCTCGTTAAACGCTGAGGCTGGAGTTCACTGCACAGCATCCTTTATTAAATTTTACCTGTGAAAGAGCAGAAAAGCTCAATAAGTCATAGTTTCATACTATAGTTGGACTGGTGTGTTGTTTATTGTACAACTAACATTTAGAATAAAATAATAGGACCTTTGAACCCTATAAATAAATATTTAACAAAAGTTCAGCCTCAGAATAAAACTAGACATGAACTTGAAGTGGCTTCATTTCTTAATAGACCATATTAAGCACGGCAGTATTTTTAATGTAAATATTTTTTTAAACAGTCCAGATGCAATAGTATCTACACATCATCTACTAACTTACTTTCTTAGATAACCTTGTCGTTTTGACCCTCCTCCTCCTCCTCTGTCCCCCTCCTGCACTCTGCTCCAATTTGCGTGCGCGCCACCGCGGGCACAGGCACGTTCACTGGGGGCTTGGCCCTACGCAATGGAAAGGGGGCGCGCCCGACTTAAAGCAACGCGTTGTCCAGTGTTGATGTGTCGCAGATTTTAAAAAGTGAGAGAGACAGACAGCTGGAGTTTGGTGCGCAGAGCCTCAGCGCATCAAACAAGTGTAGAGTCCCGGAGCGGACAGCGGTGGCGGACATACTTTGAGTCTCTTCCCGCTGCTCTTTAGCTGTTTTGGATTTCAGCTCCTCAAGAAAAACAACATAGACCCAGTTTGCGTCCTGTTCGGTGCGTGCCGAGCTGCGCGCGGCGATGGAGCTGTCATCAATAGGAGACCAAGTGTTTGCAGTTGAATCAATAACTAAGAAGAGAGTCCGGAAGGTAAGAGGGAACACTGAGTTACACACTTCATGTAACTTACATAACTTATTTTTATCCCAATGGAGCGGCGTGTTCAGTGTACTACCGCTTGTCCTTCTGCACAACAAAACTAGGCTACGCAGTTTACCTATAGTTTACGTAAAATGTATTTACACTCATCCGTTTTTTCCATGGCGACAAACTTAAATGTTGTTTCACATTTCGAGTCGCATCCTGTGTAACCTTCCTGTGCAGTGGTTGAGCTGCTGCAGCATGAACGTGTTTTGGAGGAGCCTACGCAGCTGTAGTAAAATGTGGAAGGGGGTGTGTATCCTGAAAACGGCTGTACGGTCAGCGTGCGGGAGCTGCGCACTTTATTTAGGTTACGCCAGTGAGGAGCCGAAAGTTCCTGAAAGTGCTGCGTAATGTCACTGACTGCTGCGTGATGGTGACCCATTGATTTCCCGTGGAGGGGATGTTGTGAAGTGAACTGCTAACACATTGACCCCGTAGTGGTGTGGATGTGATGCCACTGAACACAGTGTCCCGTTATTGCACACACGCGCATGGGCTGTAATGTCATGTGATTTTTGTTATTTTATTTCACTAAATTACTAAATGAATAAGTACAGGGCGACATCACTTTGCGGAGCAGAATGCTAAAGTTGAGAATGATTTATTATTAAAACTATTCCAGTTTTTCTGTGTAGTGACGCTGTGACCTATCACAGTAGTACTACTGTTATTTTGCTCTCAGGATCTCCGTGATAATTGACGGGAGCAGAGACTTAAACGTTGCGCAACACACGTTGTTTACATGTTCGCGTGGCCCCACCTATTCCAAGCACCGGTGTAATGTTCTAGAAAAGAGCCCGTGCATTGTTGGAACCGGCTCGTGCAACCATGTGCGGTCACGTCACCGCGATGGGAGAGAAAAGCTGGTGTTTGGAGGCCACCCAGCCCCGCTGTCATTGACGTCATCCCCCAGAAAAACACCGTTTGAAAGAGAGAAAAATGTCCATGACCCTCCCTCCCTCCACACTTTAAAGTGACAGTCATCCCTTTTCCGCCTCACACTCACTCATACAGCAGCAGCGTCCTTCTGCATCAGACTGGACCAGATCTGAGGCGCAGATCGTGTGTCCGATTGTCAGTATCTCCTCTAAAACCCCTCCCCTCCTCTGTTTCTCCTCAGGGTAATGTGGAGTACCTACTGAAATGGCAGGGTTGGCCCCAAAAGTGAGTAAGCCTTGAGTCATCACACAGTGACCTCATCCCTTGAATATATACTCAGTGTCCTGTTCAATATGTCTTCATATGCAGCACCACTGTCCTGTGTAGACACAGCACAGATGGAGAAGTAGATCATTGATTGTGATATATTTGTGTGGATGTTTGTACAGGTACAGTACTTGGGAGCCGGAGGACAATATTTTGGACCCGCGTCTGGTCCTGGCCTACGAGGAGAAGTGAGTCATGATAAAAGTTTTTTCCTGAATATCTTTAATGCTTTAATGCAGTTCTGTCAGTTCTGTTTTGTTGTCCTTCACATCTTGTGTCATTTCTCTCGATGTTTTTGTTTTCTTTGCAGTCAGGAGAAGCTCAGAGCTCTGGCCTATCGCAGGAAAGGTCTCCGACCGAGGAGGCTCGTCCTGCGGGTAGGGACACCCCCTCTCTTCTAATTTCAAAAGCCTTTGTTATATTTTCGTTCTTTAATCCTGACTGTTCAACCAGGGGATTTTCACCTTTACTCCGGAAAGTTTTGTAAAACCTGCTGGAGGGAGACACATTTATTACCAAAATAAAAAGTGAAAACATGCAGTATCAGAGTAAAACGCATTCAGATCTGCCCAAATGTACGCAGTAAGGTGTCGGGTGTAAATAATTGTTTAAGGTGCTGTGATACTGGGCAGTCAACACACACACACTGTAACAGAAGCAGAGATACTGTACAGGGTTTAGTACTAACACTCAATAGACTTGTCGAGCTGAAAGCTGTGTGTTTTTCATAGCAAAGGGTGTGGCTATTGTGTGTTACTATCACTTTCAATTACATTAAAGGACAAGGTTCGATGAAAGGAATTCTGGGAAATTGCTAACTGGGTGACTGGAAGTTGATGAAATTGAAAGTAATCCATGGACTAGTATTTCTGTTAAATCATAAAAGGTTAAACTTTACAGAAAAAAATTACATAATTATACTCGCATTAAAACGGCTAAATAACTTCTTAAATCAGCTCAGTTTTGGATTGAAAACAACAACAACACAGGATTTCGCAGGACTCAAAGTGTCTTTTTTTGATACAAAGGTGTACCAAAAAAAGACAATTAGTTTTGTGCTGGCAGCTTTTGTAAATCTGACCAACCCAGATGACAGAATTGTACCTTTAAACTTGTAACTATTGCCTCAAAAAAATGCAGTTCCATATCATGTGTTCTCCTGTCTCTTTGGAACAGAATATCTTTGCGATGGACCTCCGCAGCGCCAACAAGATCTCGGAGAAACCCCCTCCTCGGCTGCGCCTCTCCCTCACCCGCTCCATGAGCACCGACGTGGACCAGGGTGAGAGGGCGAGCGTGTACCACCGCCAGGTCAGGAGGAAGGCTAAGCAGAGGGTGTCCAGACGGAGGCCTGAGGGGACCTCCAGCAAAATAATACGTCCTGTGAGGAAGAAGGAGGAGGAGGTGATGGAGGAGGACTGGGAAGGCATCAGCGAAGAGGAGAAGCAGGAGTCTGAGTGCACCACTGAGGACAGATGTGAAGGCAGTTTATACGGTCAGTTTGATGAGTTATGGACACTCAGTTTGCCCATAACTGTGTTATTTTTATTAAGTCTTTCAGTGTAATTAGTAGTTAGTTCATAAATCCTTATTTCAGTGGTGGCTCGTCAATAGAGGGCAGTAGTGCACCGCCCCACCTGTCTCACACGAAGAAGAAGACGATAGGAATCACCTAAAATAATTTTACAAAAACATTCCTATTTAAATAAAGGAGCCTATGGTACAGACAGTGAGTACCGTGTATAATCTGCATTCAAGTGTAGATTAAAAATGTATTTTGGTCATTTGGTGAGCAATCAAGTCACATGTTTCCTGTTTGGGGCGCAAAAATCTGTGCCCAAGGCTCTCCGTTTACCATAGTACACTCTGGGTATAAATGGCGCGTACGCAGTAGACCCCCTCCAACACAAAAGATTGGAGAGCGTTGGGGCGCAAAAATTGCACTGCTCACAGGAGTAAACATCACATCCTGAAAAGAATCAAGACCATCCACAGAAATGGAATCAGTAAATAGATCTGTTATTAATACTACTAAGCAAGGACTAAGTGGCTGGTTAGCTCAGTGGTTAACACAACTAGCAACATTACGAGAGGTGGGGGATCAATTCCCAGCACAAGTGGTACCGTTGATATGTTTTTAGCCCTTACGATGATTGTCTATTCTTTTAATGCCATGTGATCTACGCGTACTACCTTCACCCCTGGTCTAAATGCATTATTCCTACTATCAGTGGAAAACACACTTGTCAGGGACATGTCTGACCTTAACAATAGAATCATAGAAAAATGTACATGTTTGAAGGATAGCCGGTTGAAATTTACTCATAAAAATACATGACTGAAAACACAAACTGTGTAATGCAAATGCAAATTAATATTTCAAATAGTGGTGCATGTACTTTGGCGTATCCTGGGGGTGATATGTGGTTATAGTGCAGCTGAAAACTGACTTGGATACTGCGCCCCACCAAAAAATAATTTGACCAGCAGCCACTGCCTTAGTTTTATTTTCAGGAATCAACTAGTTTTAGTGAACATTTTATGTTGTTTATTGTTAATTTTATGAAGCGGGTAAGTATGATAAATGTAAGATCTCCTGTCTATTGTGTAAAGGCATTTTATTCTTTTTGGTTATTTGAGGAAAGTGACAAAATAGTTTCCCTGCAGTTCTGTTAAGTTTAATAAGTGTTCATTGTAGTTTTAATTTAGTTTTCCATGTTTTTGAGTCATTTGTGCCACTCAGTTTAGGTATTTTACCATGTGTCACTAGATGTCACTGTCTTTTTGGGTAATTTGATTTTTCAATTTAATCCCTCATCTAAAAGGTAGTTTTTTTAGTATCTCCGTCTCTTTACTGAACAGAAAAATGTCTTGTAAGGTCAAATAACTGTTTAAAAACTCGCTCTACCAAACTGTTCAACTGTCCTGAGCTGCACTTTAAAAAACACTGAATTTTCATCCTTGTGTCTTTCAGGTCAGTCAGAATGCAGTTCCCCTCCCTTACTGGAGCGACAAGACCTGGAGATGGAGTTAGAGGAGAAGGTGGATGTCAAATTGACAGCGGCCAGCACAGACACATGGGCCACGCCTGACAGACAAGGTAGAGGGACATCTGAAACGACAAATAACAAAACTCTTGCGAGCAACCAATCAAAGGACAGCTCTTCTGCTGCACCTGAGGCTGTAACAGGAGATGCAGTTACCGTGGGCGACAGTCCAGGCGTGGACAGAGGTGAGGAGGGCGTGGAGCTAGGGCCGGAGTGTCCCGGTGAATGTCAGAGCAACAAGATGACCTCAGTCATAGTGAGTGTTCAGGGGAGCAGTGAGGCAGAGGAGGAAGAGGAGGATGATGATGATGATGATGATGCTGATGCTGATGCTGCTGCAGAGCCGAGCGGAGAGGAAGTGAAAGGTGACAATCAACCTGTTCCCACAACGACACAACACCCTGGCAGTCAGACTGCTGCCGGGGCAACAGAGAATTCCAGGAAGGTGATCATGACAGAAGTGACCATCAACTCCCTGACAGTGACGTTTAAAGAAGCCACAGTGGCTGAAGGCTTCTTTAAGGGTTATTGAATGAAGAAATGGAGAGAAAGCAGATGAGAATAACCATAATAAGACTTACCACTCATTTTTACTGTAAATAGTCGTGTATGTAAGATAATTCCACATGTTTACAAAGCTACACTCATTTCCTACTGGGTTCAATGAAGACATTATTGCCTTTGAATAAAAAATGGGTGGTAATTTTATCATTGTGGCTCATTTATTAGATGTGATAGGACGCCCGGGGCCCCAGAAATGTGCTAAAACAGGCTTCATTCTTGGGGCTGCTGGGTTTTACTGAGAGCATGAGACAGATGGTGAGACAGCAGTCGAAACATTACTTCCATGCAGCTATTTTTTCCAGCCGTCCTCAGTGCTTTCCAGCAAGACATTGGTCTCACTCAGATCTGTACCGGGGCCTGTTTCAGTCGCTCCTCTTTCTTACGAATAACGTTTTGTAAAAATATTGCTCTTTTTTTCCCCCAGTATTCGCACAGAGCTAACCGCATGCCCTGTCATTCTGTGCCACATAATGCACAAAGCCCTGTCCTGTGCTTTATTGAGGAGGTTTATTTCTGTCACAAAAGAAATGATGAAAACAAAGGAAAGAATTAATGCCTGCCGCTTAGATGAAGTTCTGCATTTCAAGGAGGATGGATGCACTAAAAGAAGTACAGTTGTGTTTTGCTGTCCGTCTGTCGCTTTACTTTTCAAGTATGAAATGCTACCTGGTTCTATTTTTGTATTACCAATTGATAGTCCACTCTTTTCTCTATCCTTTGTGCATTTCAAAAGAGCAGATATCAGCTTACACCGCTGCTGTTGATGCCGTGTAGGGTAATGTATAAATGGAAGCATACCGTATGTACGTTAGGTCAGACAGTAGTGAGCTATTATTTATTGCATGTCATATGATAAGCTATGAGTTTAACTAACTTATGTCACTTCTGTGTCTGAAGCTGTCTTTTCTCTGACAAACATGAATTGTCAAAAATGTCTTCTCTTGGAAAATAAATTTTTATTTTGACTGCATTTCCAATAAATATGTAGTAAAACTGCTGCCTCATGTGGGTTTACTCCGACTTCAGGTTGTTTGTTGCACAATAAATAAACATCAGGTAGGGGGGGGGGTGCAGATGACAAACACACCAGATGTGTTTTTTACTTATGTTTTGTGGCCAACAGCGCCCCCAAATCCCCAAAGTTTTCACCTGCAGCACTGCAGCTCAATTTTTTGTTTTTCTTACGTGAACAGGCATAAAGAGACATGAATGTAGACGCACAGAAACTATTTCTTGATATCTATTCCTTAGGATTTGAGGTATTTTCTTGACAAAAAGAGGAAAAGACCTTTAAAAGTGAAATAAGCTTTTTAAAAAGTAATGCAAGTATAACATGTAATGTTTCCTCAGAAATTTTAATCCAGAAAACTGTTTCTTTCTCGTTTTTCTTCTAACTTTTTTAACCTTTTATCTCACTACCATGATATATAACATTGTGATATAAGACATTAAATACGTTATATCACGTGCTAATGCTATCCACCAGTAAACAGTGTTGTGACCTCAGGTCACCACTAGAGGGCGTGTTATTCTCAACAAAGACAATTTACGGTAACTGACGCCATCCAATGCAATTTAACAGCGGATGAATCAGAGCCTCAGTATGGTCAGAAGTGGGGGATTAGAATGCGTGGGATTGACTCTAAAAAGAAGATATAATTTACACCACATGAAGCTCCAAGTCCTTTTATTTATTCAGCAACTACTACATCTCTGCAGCAGTTTTACAAGTACTTAGGACCTTTATTTAGGTAAAAGTACTGTGAAAACTCCACTATAAATAAAGGTTGTTTCCAGAACCTCACATAAGTAAAAGGACATAAGTGTATTTATGATCCCTGATAATACTTTACTGTTATATATGATATTTTGCTTGCATTTTACTGCTACAGATGTTTATGGTTGAGCTCATTTGAACTGTATCATCGACTGTTGAGTTTCTACATCAGCCCATCATAATCTATTAAATCTTCACATTCTATTCTATTAAATCATCACGTTCACTGGTCTATGAGAAGTAAGTTTCTTTAAAAAGTCATCTTTTCACAAATCTTTTCAGAAATAAGGCCTGTTTTCAGCCTCTAAACATTGCACTTTCTGGGTAATTATTCGGTTTAAGAAGCAGAACTTTAAACTCAACCCATAAAAGAACACTTAATCCCTCAGTTTATGACACACAAACAAAATCAGCACATTTGGAGATTTGTGGTTTTCACTGGACAGGAAAAGAGGAAAGTTGTAGTGTGAAGAGGAACTACAACTGTCAGACAACTGTCTGAGATAAAGTAGAAATACTCAGGCAGTGCTAGCACCTCAAATTTGTGCTTAGATAAGAGGTAGTTACATTCCACCGTTGCACTTCTGTGAAGTTCAGTGTGATTCAGCTGAAAGAGGAAAAATTCTGCACTCAACCCTTCTTTATGAATTACACGGCAAGTGGAGGTAGATGTTGTAATTTATCCCATACTCCTTTTCATTCTAAGGGTGTAAATGTGTTTTACTCTTACTTGTTAACACCAAGTCTTATTTTTAACAAACAACCACATGCAGGGCACATCACTATTGGTAATTTTCATTTTATTATAAAAAAACAGTATTTGAGTCCACAGTTTGCGTTTCCTTTGTACAGTAAAAAATATTAAATTAAACTCCCAAAGTTCTTAGCAGAAAGATAAAGAGGGGTGGCGTTTAGGGAGAGGGAGAGCAACTTCCCCCAGTGGAGGAGGAAGAAGAGTTAGATGGGGTTAAAGTCCACGGGAAGCAGCAAAGGGGACGAGGCAGAAAGAGGCGGAGACTGACTGCTCAGATCTCCCCCTCCTTTCCCCTCAATTCTGTGCAACACAGTTCATTTGGATCAAAATCCTCTGTTTACTCCAAACAGTAGAATCCTAAAAACACTAAAAGGATGACCCCAAATCCCACCCTACCCAGTATTTTTTTTTTCCACATCCCAGCCCAGGTTCTCAAAATGTTACAGGCACACAGGTATGCACCCCCCCTCCCCAAGCCTCCACTGCTCCATGTTTAAGTGTCTTTAAAGGAGTGCGCACACATTCGAGGGAGAGGGCTTGCACATTTGCGAGGGGAAGAGTCTCTTCCAGCATGACAGATGTCAGATACAGAAACTGGCTGGGACGTCTCAATATGTCTGCCGAACATCTCCAACTCACAGCAGACCCTCACCACTGCAGAAAAACACTGACATTTAATTATTCCCACCTGGACAGACCCAACTAAAGATATCTAAAGTAAAATGTAATATTAACTACACCCCCCCACTCCCCTTCTTAACAGTCAGTAACAAAAATATATTTCTATATGAATTGTAGCAGTCTCAAGGTACATAACACCCCCATCCCACAAAATAAGACAATAAATAAAGCAAACCCAAACATTTAAAAAGGAAGATATGCATCATGTTTGGATTTACATTTATAATAATCCACATCACTCTGCAAAACAGAAATAGACAGACAGACTGAATGATGGGAAACAAAACTGATAAAAAAAAAAGTTCTTTGCATTAAATCATTTCCTCTTTAATTCTTGTCCACTTTTAAAATCTTAAAAACACTTCTTAAAAAAGGCAAGTACTCCTATTTATCCCCCAAACCCCAAAAATATCTCCTTTCTTGTATTCTGCAAGAGGTGGAGGTGAAGGGGCGCTAGAGAAACCACCCTCCTCTTTGTCCACAATTGGCAAAAAAATATATTAACAGCAATAACTTACAATTCATTTATTCTAATTTATTTAACGACTGCTTGATTTATTGTTCATCTCCCATAGGAAGTTCAGTTCAATGCATCTTTATTGAAAACATCTTAAATAACATTTAATAATAGTATAAAAAGAAAGGCTAAGTAATAACAATAACACTGTCCTGGGTGAGTGCAGTTTGTGCGAAGAACCACAGAGCATTTCAGCTCAGCTTGACACATTAAGTAGAGTTCCTACATGATGTCTAAAGGGTTGTGATTCATATTCTGGCCCAGTGGGTCCTGACTGTTGGCCCCCGGGCCATGTAGACCAGCCATGCCGCTCAGCTGAGACAGCATGGCACTCTGGTCCGACCCAAACTGCTCCATTGAATTCTGTTGCTGGGTCGTCTGTTGTTGCTGTTGTTGTGGAGGGACCACCATACCCGGGTGGTGCT
Organism: Apogon talboti; assembly: GCA_037367365.1. NCBI lineage: Eukaryota > Metazoa > Chordata > Actinopteri > Kurtiformes > Apogonidae > Apogon > Apogon talboti. The sequence continues at coordinate 7,572,162 of JAPQRQ010000027.1, read as the reverse complement.
GGTTCAGGTGGCCAGGATGTGGGGAACCTGTTTGCATCTGTGGGGAGATGTGATGTGGGGAGGGCTGGGGCTGCATGCGTGGGGACGGGCTCGAGTGCGGTGGCTGAGACTGGGGTCTAGGTGAAGGCTGAGGGGACCGCACTTGGTTTGCCAGGGATGTCGGCAGCGCCTGCCCCTGTAGATGTGGGTGTGGAGACTGAGCCATCTGCTGCGGCTGCTGAGGGCTCATGGGATTGCTGTGCTGGGCAGGTGACCCCCCAGGGCCAAGATGCTGCTGCTGTTGGAGCAACCTCTGGTGAATGGCCTGCTGGAGCAAGGCCTGAGAGGATGGTGGTGGAGGGCCACTCTGAGGTGGCTGAGGGCCCTGAGGTGGCTGCTGAGGACCTCCCACCCCTCCTCCTCCACCAGGTCCTGTGTCACCAACAGGCAAGCCAGCCATCGCGTTCTGCTGCTGCATCTGGAGGTGGTGCTGGTGCTGGAGCCTCTGTTGGAGTGCAGCTGTGGCCTGTTGCTGAGCCGAACCAGGGTAACCTTGGCCCTGCTGGCCTGGGGGACCACCGGGCTGCTGAGGGCCAAGATTAGGACCGCCTGATGGGCCCTGTCCCACGGGAGGAGGCTGCATTCCAGGCTGACCCATGTAGCCCTGGGCCTGGGGTGGCTGTGGTTGCTGGAACTGACCGTGGTTTACTCCCATTTGCTGCTGCTGCTGTTGCTGCTGCTGCTGCTGCTGTTGCTGGATATGTCGTCTCATGAGCAGCTCTCTGAATTGAGGATTGTTGAGATTTGCCATCTGTGGTCCCTGGCCCTGCATCCCTCTTGCTCCACCCTGCTGTTGCTGCTGCAGAGCTGCCACTTGCTGCTGTGGTAATCCAGTGAGCATTGGCCTCTGCTGCTGCTGTAGTTGCTGCTGCTGTAACTGCTGCTGCTGCTGCTGCATCTGTTGCTGCTGCTGTACTTGCTGTAATTGTGCCATGGCAGCCATGTTCACATTTGCTCCTCCCTGATTTCCCATGTGCATCCCTGGCTGGCCACCACTTGCAGCATTCATGTTCACCTGTGGGCCTCCTCCTGCCATGACATTACCAACAGGACCCCCTGGTGGTCCAGGACCTCCTGGGACACCACCAGGTGGTCTACCAGGCCCCCCCTTGTATTTTGAGGCCCTCTGCTTAATAAATGCAGCCATGAGCTGCGGGTTTGACCGCAAGATATTGAGGACTTGCTGCTGCTGGAGTGGGGAGCTGGGTGAGCGCAGTGTCTGTAATAGCTCTTGGAGGGCTCCCTGTGGGATGTTCCCACCAGTACCAACCCCTGGGACACCAGCAGCTCCAGGAACAGCTCCTCCTGGAACACCACCACCACCAGCACCTTGCTGCTGCTGTTGTGCCATGTTCATCAAGGCAGCGTGGCCCTGAGCTTGCTGGTGCTGCTGCTGTTGCTGTTGCTGCTGCTGCTGCATTTGTTGCTGCTGCTGAGCTGCCATCATACCTGGATGATTCATCTGGTTCATCATTGTTTGCCTCTGCTGTGGTGGCATCCCCTGACCTGTCCACTGCTGTTGCTGTTGTGGGTTTTGAAGTGGAACCCCCATCCTCTGCTGCTGAAGCTGCACCTGTGGGGGAAGCTGACCCTGAGGCAGGTTACCCTGCTGCGGGGGCTGCTGCATGGGCCCACCAGCTCCAACCATCATCCCTGGGGGAGCACTTTGTTGATCCATGTGGGCTCGAGCTGCCGCGACTGCTGCCTGGTTCTGTGGTGGCATACCCTGGGGTCCAACCATCCCCACTGCTGCTGGGTGTCCCATACCCATCTGTTGACCTTGGCCCTGTTGATGGTGGGGGTGTTGCGGCATCAGGCCTGTAGCTGCTTGGGCGGCTTGTCTCTGCAGTGCCATCTTCCTTTGAGCATCGGCTACCTGTTGGATCTTCATTGCAATTTCCACTGCTGCGGGTGGAGGGCCAGAAGGGGGCTGCTGTTGCTGCTGAGAAAGTGGAGTCTGGCCCTGTGGTTGGCTGGGAGGCTGGCCACCAACACTTCCTGGCATGATTGTACCACCAGGCTGCTGTTGTGGAGGTGTTGCAGAGCCAAGGACTGGTTTGCCCTGGGACTGGTGGATTGGGGAGGATCCTGGTGGTCTGCTGGCATATGGAGGCAAATTGTTGGGGTGTTGCTGGAGCTGCTGAGGGTTGGTCCCGGCTCCACTTTGTTGCTGCTGCTGAACCTGAGGAAGCATTTGCTGCTGATGCTGGGGAGAGTTCATTATCCCCCCAGCCCCACCCCCTGCACCGCCCATCTGCTGAAACTGGTGGTGAAGATGGTGCTGAGAAGGCATACCACTTTGTGAGGGCATTCCACCCGCCTGCTGCTGGACTCCAGGTGTGGGGCCCATTCCTTGCGGTGGGACCTGAGGCATGTTTTGAGTTGGGGTCTGGGGAGTTGGGGGTTGGGTCCCACCAGATGTGGGTGTATTGGGCGCTGTGGTACCATTGTTCCCCGGTGAGGGCAGACCTACAACAGGTCCTCCTGGTGGGCCTCCAGCTGGCTGTCCCACCCTCTGCATGCTGGCCATCCTCCTCCTCAGCATCTGGGCTTGCTGGAGCCTGTGCTGCAGCTGCTGCTGACGAAGCTTTTGCTTGATGTTCAAGCAGAACGGGACGGGACATTTGTTCTCCTGACAGTGTTTGGCATGGTAGCAACATAGAGCAATGAGCTGCTTGCAAATGGGACAACCGCCATTTGTTTTGCGCTTGCAGCCTTTTGTGTGTTGAACAACACGCTTCATCTTCTGGCAGGACGGCAAAGAGCAGTTGGCATTTCTACACTGGCATGCATGGACCAGTGACTGGATGCAACGCTGAATGCTGAGGCGGCGAGAGTCTCCGGGGCTCTGTGTGGCAGCTGCTGCCTGATTGTTACTGTCATCATCCAATCCAAGACCCAATTTATCCATCTTATGCTCATGACCTTTAGTGTTGTAGCAGGTGATGCACAAGTCATAGTCCTGAGGAAAAAGAGAATGTTAAAAGTTTAAGTTATATGCCATTCATTTTTTTTTCTTTCATTTTACTAGTGAAAGTGAGTGCAACTCTCACCTCACAGACGGTGCAGTGGAAGCGGGTCTCCACGTGGTGTTTACACTCGTTGCAGGTATACACAAAGCGGTCCTGGCTCTGGTTGTGCAGCTCCACCAGCATACACATAGAGCTCCACATCGCCCTGCGAAGGGAGCTGAATTCTAAGTGTTTGTCCCTAGCCAGAGTCAGGAAGGCATCACGGCCATCCATCAGGTCACAGGCCATCAAGGGGTCCAGGTCAGTGATGGGGGGCAGTGAATTGGCCATGGGGCCAGCAATGAGACGGATGACAAAGAAGACCTGCCAATCAAAGTGGAGAGAATTAGTGTTTTCTAAAATAGTCTAAGGACCCTAAAACAGAATTCAACAAGTTACAGTTTTATTCGGATTCAGTTCAGTCATATTAAAGTCCATGCAGCTTTAATCTTTTAAAAAAAAATCAGTATGTTTTATTTGATTTTGTGAATTAATTGAAATTTAAGGTTAAAAAGGTGAAAAAGTTTAAAGACTACCTGCTCTAGTTTAATCCATAATTTGTTTGCTGCTGGTAAAAGCAGGATAGGTTGAAAGAACTTTTCACTAAAATCAGTTGTTACCAAAATCTGTATCTCCTCTGTATCAAAATAACTGAATCTTTAAAAAAAAAACAAAAACAGACTGCTAAAGAGCAGGCTTACTACAATGATGTCTATTTGAAGTGAACACTCTGACGTCTTAAGTCACTGATATTCTTATCTTCATTCCACATAATCCAATAAAGGAGTAAGCAGCTATTGCTATTATCAAATTAGACATTCATACCTCTTTATGTTTCTCCATAGTGGCGTACAGTTTCTGGGAGAGATCATTGGAAACATTGGGCATCCCTGGTTTCTTCTTATTGGCTCGGCTCAGGCTGCTCTTGTTCTTGCTCGTCTTTTTATTGTTTTTCTTTTTGGCATTCTTGCTGTCTCCTTTTGTGGCCTGTGAATGTTGTGGGGTGAGGTTAGTTTCAGCACACAGCTTAATCATGGAATACAAAAGCATTTTGTGTTCAAAAAGTATGACACTGTCTTATTAAAATGAGGTAAAAGTGCCAGTGTGTAGACTCACATCTGTGCTTTCATTTGAGGTACTGTTTTCCTCTCTCTTCCGCTCCTCCTCCTCCTGCTCCAGCTCCTTGATGCTTTCCTCCAGAACGTTAGGCCAGAAGTCTCCCTCAAAGTATGGCAGCTCCTTGGCACTGGTTAGACGGTCTTCTGTTGCCTGTTTGAAGATGTCCTGAGGGACAAAGAGACACAGTGATTAGTGTCGTTGCTTGTCATGTTATTGGCATTCATATTAGACCTGTTTATTAACAAAAGTCTGTTAATATTATCTGGAGCAGGACATGGGATATGATTCAATTTTTTATTACAGTAACCTGAGGAAAATGTCAGAGTACACAGCCCCTGTTCTTGCTCAAAACCAAATAAAACAAGCAATAATGTAAACTATTGGGTGACATAGCACATAAGGATCATAAAACTATTATTTTGACTGACTGTCCTGAGTTTTTGTTTTAAAGTGAAAACTTAATTATGTCTGATTGTCTGTAAACAACAATAAAGTTCACAGTATTTAGTGAGTGATAGGCTTGGCATTGATACACTGATGGCTGTGGGTGTTTTCTGGTACACTACCACCCCCTGCTGTTGGTAATTAGAGTCAATTTTTTAATGTCAAAAACAACAAATAATCCCTTTAAGGAAACAATGAATATACAATTGAGGTTTGATAGGTTACTCCTAATATGGAAAATGCTTCAGGGATTCTGACCATGACTTATAACCTTCATTAAAATGGCAGTTTGACAGTTTTCACGATATTGAAACCATTTCATTTTTTTCCCAAAATGTTTTAGTAAAACTAATGGAACTATGAAGATCATTATATAAAAATATCGACTGCCATCTTATCTGTAATCAAACATATTTTTTCTCACACTGCAGATGCCCTTACTGAGGAGTTCATATCCCACCTTGTAATCATGAACAATACGTTCAGCAACAGCCTTGTCCAGCATCTTCTTGTACCACTCCTGCAGGCGTTTTGGCTTGGGAATCTTCTGGTCGGCAGGGTGACAGTGGAAAATGTAATCGTCCCCTTCACTGGGCGGACAAGCCCAGATATGGCCTGTTGTAAACCTGAAAACAGGAGACGTGTAAGTATTTCTACTGAGGCAAGTCCATGACAAATATGCTACTGAAAAACAGACTAATGGATATATTATGTACTGGGGTGGAGAAAAAAATCGATTGTTCAATGCATCGCGATGCGGATGTGCCCAATTATGGATCGATGAAGAAATGTAAAAAAATCGATGTTCTGAATGTAATGTTATTTTAATAACATTGACGGTGTAACTAAAAAGGCAGAACTAAAGTGCTATCGCCACACCGTTCAGAACAGTTTACGGCGATGCACACTCAAAACAAAAAGACGGCAAAAAACCAATCCATCTGGCGCCTACAACTCAGTTAAAAGCGAGTATATGGAAACATTTTGGTTTCTGTGAAGTCGAGGGGAAAGGAGGACTGGACAAAAGCCGCAGTATTTGCAGGGTGTGTCAAATACCATTGAAGTGTTTTGGTAACATGACGAACATGATTATGTTCATCTCCCAGGTATATGTATAACCTGCCAGTTGACACATATTTGTTGTCTCAATAAAAGATAATGGAAGCAAATTCATCAGCTTTTTTCATTATTGATCATTAGAAAAGCATTTAATTTTAAAAATAGATCATTATGGATGATTAGAAATGGATCATTATGGATCATTAGAAATGCATTTAGTTTTAAAAATAGCAAGTACTTGTCGTACAGTGAGAAACATATTGATTAATTGTGGGGTGCATCCATAATCGTATATAATCGGATCGTAACCCTCTGAATCAGAATCGAATCAAATCGCGAGGAACCTAGTGATGCCCACCCTTATTATGTACTGTAAAATGAACTCATGAGTAAATTCTCCATAATGATTTGTTGTCACTTACCCCTGCCTCTTGACATACTCCAGGTAGCCTAGCAGGATCTCATGGTACACAGCAGTCCTGAGATGGCGAGGTTTAAAGAAATGCACGCTGTCCAAGTAAGAGATGTACACTCGTCTCTGATTAGGAGGTGGGCAGTCTGAACCGTACTCCTGGACGTGCATGCCGAAAAAGCACACATCTGCCCCGTCAATGTCCTCAAATGCAAACAAGGCTTTCATCCTGTACGGGAAGGACTCAGCCATCTCTCCGCTGTCAACAAACCTGGAAAAAAAACCAAACAACCCAAGTGAGAAAAGGTCATTCATGACAAGTGTTCCATTTTAAAAGACTTCAGCATCCGAGCCTTCATTAAAAATATTATCAAGCGAACTTTTCAAAGTTGCGAAAGGAAAAAAGAACCAAAATGTGAATTAGGCATGTTTTGGAGCAAATAAACTACTAGTCTTGTCAGATGGTGGCGCTATAGGCTATGTTACAGAAGAGTGTAATAAACACAGTAGAAAAAAGTAGGCAATTAATGGTTGCTGTTTTCTATCTATCCATCCTTTT
>JAPQRQ010000027.1:7548445-7561498 GCA_037367365.1 Apogon talboti | reverse complement strand
ACAACATGCTGCCAAATCTATTAGTTCTCCTGCCATCAGACCACTGATCACAATAGAATAAACTAATTCATTTTATTCTTTGTTTTACATTTTACTATTTGCTTCTTTCTGTAAGTTATTTATTTAAATGAACAGTTTTATTTAATTTATTGGTGATTGTGTTTGTTGATCCATAGTATTTCACTTTGAGTTTCTGAAGTTGTGTGTCTAGACTCAAGAGGATAACTAAATGTCATCCGGACAAGCATTGTTTGAGAAAATGTTTGTGGTGAAAGGCTGTAGTACTGTTGAGAAATGGTAAAAATGGAAGGAGTGCGATGGTACTTACGTCTGAGGCTGGGAGGGGTCGTCCCCCAGGGAAACACTCTCGCCCTGGATTTCGTTGAAACACTTCTCACAGAAGTGGTACCTGTCAGCAAGAAGCCCATATTTTGGTGAACTACACCGTTCGCCATCAGCACAGCCAATCACAGAGAGGGCGCGAAGAAGCAGCCGCCAATCAGGGCAGGGCAGGGCAGGGCAGGCCGGGGGGCGGACACACAGGAGGAGGCAGAGGGCAAGGTAGGTCGTCGCCGGGAGGCAGCAGCCAATCGTGATGCAGGTTTTTTGTGTGGGCGGGTGTTTTGATTTTGTGCGTAAATTTCGGAGTGGATGATTGGTCACACCAAAGCAGGCCAATGCAGACATCACAAGCGTTAAAAAAAAGGAGGGAGAGAAGGGGAGAAGGGGAGGGGAGGGAGGGGAGATGTGGGAGGGGGAAGGTCAAAATGAATATTAAAAAAGCGTGAAATAAATCGTTACAGGTCAGACGAAGACAATGGAGGGACAGAGAGGGAGAGGGGATCATGGAGGGAGGGAGGGATGGACAGAATGTGAACAACAACCAACAGAGGACAGAGAGCCAAGGCAAAGCAAAGATTAGCGTCAGACATCCAGTGGTAAACAACAACAACATTACAGCAACATGAGAGACCACTAGGAGCTGTGGAGGAGGTGGGGAGTGAGGATAAAAGTCTCCAAACATGAAAGGGTGGATGAGGAAAAATAATAAATGCTAAAGCAACAGAGACCCATCATCCTTTCAGGTCATTTATAAAGTGGGAACCTTCCTTCTGGTGGCGATGGTCACCTTCTCCTTTATCGATGCAAGTGAAATATCAAAATAAGCATGTTGACGTGTTGCGCATGTCAATTTGTAATAAATGGAGTAACAAATAAGAAGAAAGGAGCCCACTTTATGAATGACGAGATAATGAAAATTAAAAACGGTGAACTATGAAGATGGAGATGGTGCCAGGGTAACCATCTGAAGCCAAATTAAAACTCATCTGTGATTGCACTGATTGATTGATGCTATGTTGTAGGAACTAGGAATGTGTAAAATATAGTAAGACACATTCAAGCTGAGCTCACTGGCTATGTTTGACAATTTAAATAAAAATGGCAGAAAAAAATTGACTTTCTAAATAGCTACTGCATGTGTGTGATCTGTGTTCCAATGAGTCGATGCCCCTTACCTGTTCTGGTAGCTAAAATAAGCAGCGTCACGTTGGATGGTGCATAATTGTTTTCCATAGCAGCATAGAGTTTGTGGGGAAAACTCAAACTGCAAAAGAAGAGACAATAAGTTGTTTGTTATTAGAGGAAACACAGAGACAAAATCGATGCTTCCAGATAAAATTCACAATAATTTATCTTAATAATAACAGACAGGGTACATGTCTTCTTTATGGAGAAGAACATTTTGGTACTGGGACAAGTCAGTTTTCAAGGCTGTGGAGGATTTAGGAAGTCAGGCGAAGCTGTATAAAGCAGAGAGCAGTTAATCAGCGTCAACAGGACGGCTTCCAAACTATCAGTGTTGGCAGAACTTGTCTCTAATAAGAGCCTATGGGTAATATCAGGCATCTCAACTGGAACACCTGCTTTTGAGAGAAAATGACTCAAAAATAAAAATCTTTCCCCTATTTACAGTCAAACCGTTTCTCATGTTTTTCCTTTTCCATATCAGCTTAAAAAAATCCATTATCAGATGTCCACACATGGACTGGGGTTGTGTCCCCAAGTGGAACCACATTTTATAACTAAAATTTTCAGTTTTCTGTTGCAGTTTGAGAAAAAAAATTTTTCACCCAAACATGACCTTTTCCTACACCTATCCCAGTAAGTATGAATACTTAAACCTAACCAACAAAGTCACAACAAAGGGTTTCCTGTCAGAAAAGTCAAACATCTGATATATACACCGGTTAGGGATGGGCATTTTAATTACTTTCTGAAGTTCAAGCCAATGTAAGTTGATTAGTCATGACATTGTGCCCTCTACCCAAACCAAATTATAATGATTACATAACCTGACCAACCAAGGAGTGGGTGAACCAAAAGTAAAAGAACTTTCAGCACTTTTTCAGACTTGACATATGAAGCACTCAGAAATAGTGCCATAAACTTTACTTCCACGTGTCTATGATGTAAATCACGACTCTCTCTCCAGTCCTCAACCTATATAAAAATTAGCCAACTCTTAAAGATGGTGACTATGCTTACCGTTTGGACTAATCAATTATTTGTGCACATCCTTATACTAACATATTGGGTTTTCAGAATTAACACAGGAACTGCATACCTCTACACAAACATTTTGCTACACTGCCATGACTACAAGTCTAAAAATACAAAATCAAATGCCTCACCTTCCTCCCACAACAGTATCCCAGTCCCTGCATGACAGGATCAATCTCTGACTCGAACACCTCAGCCAGTTTGGAGCAGTACTTATAGACACGGGATGTCTTGCGGTTGTACAGCCAGGCGTTATTGAACATCAGCCAGATATCCTCCACGTACTGCCATGGCTCTTGGTACTGTCCCGTGTCCAGCTTCCGCTTGATCGTCGACAAGTCCATGGGGTTCTTCACTATGTCAAAGTAGTCCTGGGAATAAAAAGGGCACCGTCGGGGTTTGAGGGTTGAGGTGACGAAAGATAGAAGAGAATCGCCGGCAGCGTCGCAGCCAGCAGATGATGGTATGATGAAGGAGTCGCAGTTGACCAGACGGGACCAGAGTAGGGAGAGAAGAGGGTGCAGGGGGACAATGTTGAGCGCTGCAGAGAAGAGGGTTCGCGTGCAAACAGAAAGACATGACAACTTCTGCCCTTCAGCTCTCTGCTTTGCACCCTACATTTAAAGTCCCTGTGTGAACTGTGCAACAATGACCAGTGGACTGCTTGAAGTCTGTCTGGTCCTGTGTTGCTCACGATGAAAAAATAACTCACAAATCATACCTGTGTAATTTTACATTCTACGCATCCTATTGAAATGAAACCCAGCCTGAAATCATCATTAATCCATCCCAAGTTCAGTAGTCATTCCTTGTTATTAATATTTGACAGCTTGAGGGAATGGTTTTCTACAGAGGTCTGAAAGCCTGCAGAGCTTTCACACCTCAGAGGTGCTTAGGGTGCAAAACCAAGGAGAACAGAGCAGCAGCAACAGCAACAGGCAGGTAGAAGATAAATAATTTAAGCAACTTAGTGGTTGGCATTAACAAAGCCAGCAGCAGAATGGCAGAGTTGAAGCCAACAGTGGTGAGGTGGAGCAAATGCAAGAGGGGATTGCTGAGTCTCTAAATTGTTTTTATGTTTCTGTCCTCTGCTTCTTCCCAAACTGGACGCCGTTCAAGAAAGGAGCAGAGACAAGGGTCAGGATGAGAAGAAAAAAAAAGTCTTTTTAGAGATTCACCGGGAAAATATAAGAGGCGGTGTGAGTTTCAAAGAGCAGGGACTGTCTCAGTGTTGCCATGGCAACACGAGTTCGGAAACAGGCCCTCGTCTAAGTTGAACTGCTCACATGGACAAACAAGTGATGGATATTACCATAACAACCAGCGGAGCCAATTTAAAATAATTGAATATTGTGTTTAGATACCCTGCTGGTTTTAAATAACTGACATTTGAAGGAAGCAGTTCAACATGGTTTTTACAACGGTTTGATGGAAAGAAGAATTACTTGACTTTTCTGTAGGGCTGGGAATTAAAACTATCAGTGATAAGCTTTGGACATTTTAACCTTGATATAAATAGAAATAACACCTGATCACTGAACAAAATACATGTAATGTGCCACTTTTTCTCCGTGTTTAAATGGAGCTTTAGTAAAAGCAGTAGTAGTCATGTAGGTGTACTGCTACAGCTGTCATGACAGTGAGTACGAAAATGCTTCACCACGTTAGATTAGATACCCCCTCTCTGTAGCTTTCAGCAATTATCAGGGTACTCTTCCAAATGGCAGCAATACCAAATGATATATCACAGTAAACAGTGATATTGATCAATATGGAAAAAATATCCAGGGCTCCAGACTGCAACCAATTTGGTGGAATTTGCAACTATTTTTTGGGACAGTGCAGCTTAAATTTTAAACTGGGCATACCAGTGCAACTTGCAAAAACTTGCCTTTTTTGTCCAATTCATCAGCTTAAATCATATGAAACACCTTTAAACCAGGAGGGAGCTGGAATTGGTGTGTGTGTGTGTGCGCGTGCGTGTGTGCATCTGTGCAAGAATTGATGTGCATGTGTCTGTGCGCATATATGTAACGCAAGGACCTCATCACCAAGCAATGTCAGACGGTGACAGTTACGCACAGGTCCCAGGTCTAGAGTCGCATACAATTTTTGCCGCCATATTTTTTCAGGCAATGGCTACTACCTCAGTACTGTGGCACGAAAATCGGTTTGTCTATTGCCACAGAGCCAATCAAATATTAGCATTGGTACTACAGCCAATCATGGATACCGTTACGTAGCTACGCTGACCTAATTTGAACTCATTAGCCTCTTGTTGCCACAGTACTGTGTTGATATATGGCGTATACTTCAGTGCATTCTTTTGTGCATTTTGCTACCACAGTACTGTGGCAACTGATGAAAGAATCGACAAATTAGTGACAGTATATAATATAGAATAAGAATTATTGCTCTAAATGATCTATATGTTGTTGTTTTATGTTGTTCTTTGCTCTGTGCTGTCAGTGAGACTGAGGCTGGAGGAGGTGGGCAGAGCTACACGTTAGCTGTGGCAGTGTGCCCTGTTACTTCTCAGTTCTGTGGCAGTTTAGTACATTGAGTGCTGTGCTCCGACTTCTACACTCTGAACTTTATCCCAATGGCTGATTTATATCAATGGCAGATTTACCTACTGGTGCCCTCGGCGTACAAGGCAGATAAATAAATGAATAAATGAATGTTTTGTTACAACTGATGACTTCTTTATCAAATCAAACTAAACCTTTTTTTTTTAAATTCTTGGTAGAATATCCTACATCTTGTGCACATCATGATCATCCACCCGACATCCTCTGCTGTGCGTGAAAGGGGATTCCCAGCACAGAAGATGATTAAATCTGATGTTAGAGGATCCCTGCATGTGGACACAGTAGAGGACCTGATTAGAATAAGTCTTCAGGGAACTAGCTTGAAGGTTTTTGATGCCAGTGAGGCTGTACAGATGTGGCTCCATCAGTGTAAAACAGCTAGAAGGCCCAACTACAAGGGCTAGCCAACACAAATGCCTCCTTGTGGCCCATAGGGTGAAGTTCTCTAATAAGAGGTCACACAGAAATCTTTTGGTGTCTATATTTAAAAAAGCTGTATTTAACAACTTAAGTTAATGATTTTTTCCCCTCTTCCAACAATATTTGATGCTGTGAATTTTTCATTGACAACAAAATAAAATGGCACATTGTTTTACTGTATATTGTTCTTATTATTACCAAAGCATTTATCAGTAATACACTTAAGAGGGAAAAAAATATGAATGGGTTGTGTTGCATGTCAATTTAAATGGTGCGCCTAAACTTTGTGCTGGTGCTCTTAAAACTTTCAGTTAGAAGCACCAGTGCTCATTGTGATAAAAGTTAGTCTGGAGCCCTGATATCAGGATCATATTTTTTGCCATATTGCCCAGCTCTACTTTTGAGGTTCTTGAGGGAGAGGTGAATGAGCAGTTAGTGTGAACTGACATTAAAAAAACCTTTGATATTAAAGTAGCGTAATAGCATATTCTAAATACTTCCAGTCATTAATGTATTGTCCCACCTCTACACACTGTCCACCTGAGCACCATCACACTACTACTGGTGAGGAACTGAACTAGAAAGCTAGTAATGAAAAACTAGGATGGAAACTATGCAAATTATAGGTCAAATCAAAACCTAAAAATGAATTTTCATCAGCAAAAATTAAACAACAGAAAAGTGACAAATGAAAGCAACTGACTCATGAACTGTTGGTGGTGTTATACTGAGTGATTACACGTCTCCAATCTTGCCTTTTTCATTGTGTTTTGTGTGCGATGGAAGATAGGCAGATTAATGCAAATTAATGCTGAGGCATGTATCATGTCATACTTGAGATAATAACATATCAGTTATGTTCATTAGAGTCATTGCTTTGATTTTTTTAGAAGTGAAATAATATATTCAAGCAGACAATAGAGAGCACAAACTGACACTATGTTTCTTTGATAAGCTCATGACATGCAATGGGAGGAAACTAAATGATTAAAGTAACTGTAAGCATACATAAAAACTAATTAAATATGACAACTATGACAAAAGAGAACAAAAAATATTAAAGATGGAAAAAGGAAAGCAAACAAACAAAAGTAAAATCTACGTTTTCACAGAAGTTGAAGCAAAATGGCAGCCAGTGCAGTCCCTTACCAGGTTAGTTTTGTTACTAGTTCGAATACGTACGGGTATTCCCAGTAACTGGGGGTCCACCGGCTGACGGAAGGGCAGGGACTCAGGGTCCTGCCGGTACAGAGCCTCCAGAGTGGGCATCAGAGCCTGACGCAGCTCCTCCGGCTTAAAGACTAAAAAGAACAAGTACAAAAAGAGACACAAATGAGCAATTGAGAAAGACGACAAGAAGAAAGGAAAAATTGTAAAGGAAGGAGTAAGATGGTGTTTGGAGGAAAAATTAAGTTATAAGACACCTAAAGAATGAGAACAATAAAGGAAGAGTATGAATAGGAAATAGAAAACAAAGAGTAATTTGAGATTTCCCTAAAGGCATAATATTGTGATAGAAAATCAACACAGGGAGGATGAAACTGGTAACAATAATATTGAGGGGAAAAAAGACAGAAGGTAATGAAGGTGAGTGTAGTGTACTTTTCTTTTTGCTCTGAGTGCTGGCGGGGGAGCTGTTGGTGGCTGTTGACCCTGACCCCTCCTCTTCCTCCTTAGGCTCCTTCTTCACCTCTGGCTTCTTGTCTTCATCTGCTGTTGCTGACGACGACACAGAGGAGGAAGAAGTATCCATGGGCTCGCCTTTACACCCATCTCCTGACGTCTTCTCTTTCTTTATCTGAGAGGGAGATTCAGTGTCAGTTTAGCGATTTCCTGACCAATCTGATGAAAGTGAACACAAAAAGGACAGCCTCATCGTTTAAACCTTCAACGGGCCAGTTCAGACATTCTTACATCTGGTTTCTCTTCTGTCTTCACGTCAGGCTGACCCTTGCCCGTCTTCCCCTTGCCCTCTTCTTGAGTTTCAGCCCCTTCGTCGTCCTCTTCCTGCTTCGTCACTTCCATTTTGACGTCTTCCTGGCCCGGGGCTGGGTCGTCTGCTGGGGCGAGCTGGGATTTGGATTCAGTATTGCTGCTGACCGAGGCTGGAGAGGACAGCTGACTGTCTGCTGTCACAGAAGGCTTGGGAGACGCCTGAAGCAAAGACAAAAGGATAGGCTGAAGTTATGAAACTAACAAATCAACAAAAACAAGAAATATAAATGATCGTTTCTTCGTGCTAAAATCTGTATTTTTTTTGAAGGACCTACTGATTTTTTGCAGACTTTATGTAAGTTTCATCAATTTAAATTCAAGAATTTTCATCATCATAATGAATACAATCTTTCATCAGTTTCACAGGGACATAACAGTAAATCATACTTGGACTTTGTGGAAGTTTTTTCTGACCTCCAATTTATTGCTACAATTCCTAAAGTGATCATTTTCTTGCACCATGTGCAGCAGGATTCTAATTCATTATTTTCAACAGGCTTCAATCAAGCACTAAAGGTGCTGTTCTCATTCTTGTTGTACAGGAAGTTAACAGAAAGGGAAATTTTGAAGGGTGATATAGTTTGGAAAAGGAAAAACTGATTCACAAGTTCATCTCATTCCATAATCACATTTAAGTCAAAGATATACCCTCAAAGGCCAATTTATTAGGTACAACTTACTAGTACCGGGTGTACCTAATAAAGTGGCTCCTGCTGCTGTCACCCATCTGCTTCAGAATGTGTTCAGTGATGTCTTCTGCATACCTCAGTTGTAACCAGTTGTGATTTGAGTTACTGTCTGACCTCAGACCTGGGCATTAACAAGGCATTGTCTCCCTGAGCACTACCGCTCACAGGATGTTTTCTTTTTTGGACCATTCTCTATAAACTTAGCCATGGTTGCGAATCAACATCTAAGTAGATCTGCAGTTTCTGAAATGGTCAGACCAGCTCATCTGCAAACAACCATATGATGTTCAAGACAACTAAGATCATCTTTCTTCTCCATTCTGATGCTCGGCTTGAATTTCATTACATCGCATTGACTATGTCTACATATGCTCTGAGTTGCTGCCATGTGATTGGCCAGTTAGACATTTGCAGCTGCATGCCAAACAGATGTACCTAATGAAGTGACCAGCCAGTGTAATCAAGTACCAAGTAATTGATTAATAAATAAACAGCAGTTGAAGTTAGTAATCCCAGTTGTTAGAGATAGAGCAATTAGTCAGCCACACTTACTCGTATTAGATTAAACTATTTCAATGCTATGGGCGGCCATTGTTTTTAATGACAACTACATAGCAACCAACACATTAGCTAGGAGCGTTCTATGAAATTCTGACCAGGCTACACAGTTTGTATAATTGTTTTTTTGTGGTTTTGTTAAAGTGTAATCAATATATTTCTTCCAAAAAACACATTTAAAAGCTAAACTGAATGTAATGTGACTTTATAAATGTAGCTTCATGATCCAATCAATTTTAAGATATTGGAAGGGCAAAATTTCAGATTTTATCATTCTGCATTTTAGTACTTTTTACTGCATGTGAATGAGAACAGGACAAAAAGAAGTAGTCCTTGTTGCAGAAGCAGGAGGATCTACTCACTGGGGTCTTAGGTGGCTGCAATGGCACATGAGCATTCTGGGTAGGCGCTGAAGAAGCCTGACCAGATTGGGGACCTGAGGAGGCCATGCTCCCAAGCGGCTGCTGTGGAAGCTGACTGGCTTTCTCAGACTTCACCCCCTGCCCTGTTTGCTGTTGTGAAGCTTGCTGCTGCTGTTGTTGCTGCTGTTGCTGCAGCTGTTGTTGTTGTTGTTGCTGCTGCTGCTGAGGAGGCTGCGGAGCAGGGAGCTGGGGCGTGCTGGGTGTCTTGGGTTGAGGGGTCTGGGAACGAGGTAATGTTGGGGGCGTTTGATGGGGTTGAGGGGTTAAGCTGCGTGCTGGTGAGGGGGAGTTGGTTCGGATGGGTGGACAGTGAGGGTACGAGTTGGATTGGGAGGAGGTGGACGATGGAGGAAGGTTGGGAAGAGGCCCAGCATTAGTGACATTGCCAGAGCCAAGGGAGCCTCCAGGAGCTCCAGGGCCTGGAGCAGAGGGGGTGGACTGTGCTGCAGGGCTGCTGGCTGGGAGGGAAGGCGGCGTTGACATTTGGTTCTGCTATGGACAGGACAAAAGGACAGTTTGAGATGCCTCCTCTTTTTAACGAGAACAGAAAATACTTCCTGAAAAGGTTGTAAAACACCAAGAAACAAACAGAACATCAGGGATGTATACTCAGCTTTTTTGTTTTTCATCAGGAAAAAGTTGGAGACAATGCCTAAGACCTGGCCTTTGTTTCAGTGTCACTTGATGTCAAAACACTGAAGACTACTGATTGACAAGCATCACTATCACTGTATCATTATTTAGCAAGGACAGACTGAATAATTCAGCTAATTTTAACAGTAATAGTAATAATTTTTACATGAATTTTGGAGCTGTCAATCAAATGGAAAATATGAAAAGAAACATTCAGCCATTAAGTCAGAATCAATGTTTTTCACTCCAAACAAAGTACTTCAGTTGGATACTGTGGCAGATTATTGTGTAGATGTGATCATGTAGGAGCCATTACAGACAGATGTGCTTCAACATCTGCTGTTTATACAGTCATGCATGGTGATGGAGTCACGTAGTCATAATTTGATGTATAAAACTGGAGACTGTCCACATACTGGAGTTTAAGCTCTGCTGTGCCTAAGCAGAGAAAGAGCGATGGCAAAAACAGTGGATTATAGAAATAAGAGTTTTTTCTGAGTGTTTGTCTGTGGTTTATTTAAAATAAGCACATCCACACCTTTACACACCCTTCAAGTAAAGCTGTTTAGCAATAGTCACAGGTGAGCTTTTAAATCCATTTATTATTTTAAATTATTTGGAAGAATTACAATTTTTATCTTGGGAACTTGCCAAACCATGCTCTGGTCAAATTAGGAGGTATAGGTGTGTCAGTGAGGACAGAATTTTGTATTTCATTCATGCTGATGTTGTGGTTGTAATTAAGTAAGAGTAATAAGAGTTTACTATCTGCAGTGGAAACCAAAGTACTAGGTATTAAAACTGACTCAAGTTGAGCCCATCTCAGCAATATTAGAAAAAAATAATTGGCCAAGTAGACAACTCTGACACATATAACTTGAAATCTTCCATACAGAGCTAATGAAGCATCTCTCAAAGTGGCTGAGATTTTCTTTACCAAAAGCCTGAAGACAGTCAGGCTTCTCATTACAAGATATTTGTAGTGTTTAACTTAATCCTCACCGATGGTACAGCACTTTGTGTCCCCGTCTGGTTCACTCCAACGGGACCAGAACCAAGAGCAGGATTGGACCCTGGGAACTGGCCTGGAGGGAGATACTGGTTCTGTAACTGTGCGGCATTGGGCTGACCCATTCTTGTTCCTGTCATACCCATCTGAAAACAAGTATACAGATAGACATATGAAGTTAAGTGCTGTATTTACATTTCAGCCAAGAGGTGTACAAATATGAAAAACTGAACTTTTCAGATCCCTGAGTATTAGTTACTCATTTGTCTGTGAATTTTTCAAGGCCTCATGTCTAACAATAATTTATAAGAGAGACAATAAGTGTAGGGAAGCCAACCTGGCTCATTGGAGCATTATGAGGAAGAGGAGGTGTTGACCTTTGACCCATAGACTGCATCCCCATCTGACCAAACTGGTTCATTCCTGAAGAGGGGGAAGAGGACAATCAGAAATGCAGAGATGTCAAACAAAGACCCAAAACATTTGCGTCCCAAGTATGTTAATCTTTTTATCTTCAAAATACACAGTGTCGAAATTTAGACTTAATGGTTTAAGTAATGACAGCCCTAGTTCACTCACAGACGCTCTTTAGCCAAATATTCAATGAACAGGGTAGCAGAGTAGTTTCATTAAGCAATACGAAACTCAGATTATTCAGACAACCTACATTTTAAAACATTTACCTACTATGATCCTCTATTTACACACAATACACTTCTGTAAGCCTGCCTTTGTGCTAATGTTGTTTATACAGTTAAACACCTTACCTGCTGGGTTCTGCATTCTGTTGACCATCTGACTGGGTCCTGTTGGTCGGACCATGGACGGATCTGCATGAGGACCATCTGATGAAACAATGAGTTACCACAGATTGCGGACTTAATATCTTTCCAGGAATATTAAACGTTTTTTGGCCGAGTTTTTACTATCACTTTAATATCATTTGCGCAACATATTAACTTAACTGGTTCCTAGCATACGTAGGGGGATAAAAGTATGGTACTTACTTGGGGGTTGCCCAGGGGCCATGGGTGGCTGTCCCATGCTGGGAGGCCCCTGTGGTATCCCTGAGGAGGCCATGCCTGGCTGGCCAGGCATCATGCCCTGCTTCTGGAGCCGTGTCCTCCTCTTTTCCTCCAGCTCCTTTTGGATTTTATAGATCTTCTCTGCCAGCAGGTGGTAGTACTCAGCCTGACAGGAGGAAAGATGGATGTCATTCCAAAAGTACAGAAAATAAAAATACATTTCATTTACATGTCCTTGACATTTTATATACACAAAGCAATTTCATACCAAAGTTAAACCCATGCACTGCATTGTGGTTGAACTTGTTTGTTTTGTTTGGAGTTTTTCCTATACCAAGCAGTTTTACGACATGGAAAATAAGCATATAATATATACAGTGGGTATGGAAAGTATTCAGACCCCCTTAAATTTTTCACTCTGTTATATAGCAGCCATTTGCTAAAATATTGAAGTTAATTTTTTTCCTCATTAATGTACACACAGCACCCTATTTTGACAGAAAAACACAGAATTGTAGACATTTTTGCAGATTTATTAAAAAAGAAAAACTGAAATATCACATGGTCATAAGTATTCAGATCCTTTGCTGTGACACTCATGCACTCCTGATCAAAATTTTATGACCAGTTGAAAAATTGCAAGTATCTATATTTTTCACTGTTGGATCTTAAGAAGGTTGTAAGTAGAGTTTCAAAATGCAAAAAGAAGAAATGGGAGTGAGGAAAAAAAAATAAAAAATTGAGTAAGCAATTTATTGAAAACGACAATTAAACTGCAATAGGTTGTTCATCAGCCAATCAAAAGTTTAAGACCACAGCTCAAAAAAAACCAAACCCCTCTAAAATAGAAATAAAAGTTTCAAAAAGGACTGCATAATGAGTAGCACAATCCATTCTTGTTTATCATTGTAAAAATTTGTTTGTTCATGCTTGATGTGAGTGTTTCCAGGAGGCTAGTAGGAACGTTGCTCCAAATGGTGAAGATGGCTTCACGACGGACATCCACTGTCTGGAATTAATGTCCGTTTTTGTTAACTTCCCTTGTAATCCATCCCCAAATGTTCTCAATTGAATTTAGATCAGGGGAACACGCAGGATGGTCAAACAGTGACGTTATTCCTCTGGAAGAAGTCCTTCATCAGGTGGGCA
>JAPQRQ010000027.1:7528914-7548345 GCA_037367365.1 Apogon talboti | reverse complement strand
AGTTTAATTGTTGTTTTCAATAAATTGCTTACTCAAATTTTTTTTTGTCTCACTCCCATTTCTTCTTTTTGCATTTTTAAACTCTACTTATAACCTTCTTAAGATCCGATAGTGCAAAATGTAAATTCATGCAATTTTTCAACTGGTCATAAAATTTTGATCAGGAGTGTATATTTAATTCTGGTGCTGTCCATTTCTTCTGATCATCCCTGAGATGATTCTACACCTTCAATGGAGTCCAGCTGTGTTTAATCAAATTGATTGGACTTGATTAGGAAAGGCACACGCATGTCAGAGAAAATGAGAATCATGAGGTCAAAGGAACTGAACAAAGAGCTCAGAGACAGAATTGTAGCAAAGCACAGATCTGACCAAGGTTACAAAAGAATTTCTGCTGCACTTAAGGTTCCTAAGAGCACGGTGGCCTCCATAATCCTTAAATGAAAGACGTTTGGGACGACCAGAACTCTTCCTAGAGTTGGCCGTCGGGCCAAACTGAGCAATCAGGAGAGAAGAGCCTTGGTGAGAGAGGTAAAGAAGAACCCAAAGATCACTGTGGCTGAGCTCAAGAGATTTAGTGGGAAGATGCGAGAAAGTTGTAGAAAGTCAACCATCACTGCAGCCCTCCACCAATCGCGGCTTTATGGCAGAGTGGCCTGACAGAAGCCTCTCCTCAGTGTAAGACACATGAAAGCCCACATAGTTTGCCAAAAAACACATGAAGGACTCCCAGACTATGATAAATAAGCTTCTCCGGTCTGATGAGACCAAGATTGAACTTTTTGGCCTCAATTCTATACAGTAGGTATAGAGAAAACCAGGCACTGCTCATCACCTGCCCAATACAATCCCAACAGTGAAGCATGGTGGTGGCAGCATCATGCTGTGGGGGTATTTTTCAGCTGCAGGAACAGGATGGCTGGTTGCAATTGAAGGAAAGATGAATGTGGCCGGCCAAGTACAGAGATATCCTGGATGAAAACTTTTTCCAAAGTGCTCTGGAGCTCAGACTGGGCCGAAGGTTCACCTTCCAGCAAGACCCCCCTAAGCACTCAGCTAAAATAACAAAGGAGTGGCTTTGGAATAACTCTGACTGTTCTTGAATGGCCCAACCAGAGCCTTGACTTAAACCCAATTGAGCATCTCTGGAGAGACCTGAAAATGGCTGTCCAACATTCATCATCCAACCTGACAGAACTGGAGAGGATCTGCAAGGAGGAATGGCAGAGGATCCCCAAATCCGAGTGTGAAAAACTTGTTGCATTATTCTCAAGAAGATTCATGGCTGTATTAGCTCAAAAGGGTGCTTCTACTCAATACTGAGCAAAGGGTCTGAATACTTATGGCCATGTGATATTTCAGTTTTTCTTTTTTAATAAATCTGCAAAAATGTCTATACTTCAGTTTTTTTCTGTCAAAATGGGGTGCTGTGTGTACATTAATGAGCAAAAAATTAACTTAAATGATTTTAGTAAATGGCTGTAATATAATACTGAAAAATTTAAGGGGCCTGACCACTTTCCATACCCACTGTATATACAGGTCCTCTGCATCACATAGTCAAAGGCTACGTTCAGACCGCAGGTCTTAATGCACAATTCAGATTTTTTGGTAAAATCCGATTTTTTTTGTGTGTGCTTGTTTATATCACATTATTAAATGTGACTTCTATCCATTTTGAGTATGATCTGAATGTGACCCGCATGCGCAAAAGAGGTCCTGACGTAATACGTAACCACACAGGCACACACTGTGTTTACAAAAGTAAATATGTTTTTCCCGCCACTTCTCTTCCTGGGATGCAGAATTGTGACATTTGTCACATTTCAATGACGTAAAGGTTGGATAAATGCGACATGGCCGTTCAGACTGAAGTTGCATTGCAAAATATCCAATACGTATTGAGTTTAGGACCACATGTGAAAGTGGCTTGGGTTGGATTTGAAAAAATTGGACTTGTGCTGTTCAAACCGTCTTTAACAGATTGGATACAGGTCATATATGGGCAAAAAAAAAAAAATCAGATTTGGGCCACATTAGCCTGCAGTCTGATTGTAGCCAAAGAGTCCTGTCTATCACTGTATCATGGGTAGTTTTTAGAATTAATTTGAGGATATCAAGTCTTGACGAATGGAATCAAAGCAATGGTGGAGTAATCACTGTTTTCACAGCAGCTCTGTTTACGCCATGGCACAAAAACCAACAATAGAGATCTTTTAAATGCAACATTGGTAATCAATGGGAAACAAACAACATAGTTGTGTAATGTTGTATTAGATTCGATCTTGGTGAAAGTAGATATCAATCTAAGCAATTCGGCCTGTGTGATAAAACTGTGAACATTTGGTAGCCACCCCTTGTACACAGCAACCTGTACTGCTGCATGTGTTGGTTTCTTACCCGACTGTTGGCGGACTCGTACATGTCACCCTCTACTTTTCGTGCGTAAGATACCAGATTTTCCATCCGTCTATCCTTCAGTGCAGCAGGGTCTGGAGTCGGGAAGATGGCCTGCACACTGCTCACGCACACAGAAACATAAAAACAACAAGGTCATCCATGGAGTGCAGAGACACCCAGCTGACATTCAGTGTGATTTAGTGAGATTTTTTTAGGGGGCGCTTGCAGGACAGAGCAAACTCACAGCTTGTGAACAAGGTGGTTCCGGAGGTCCTGTGTGATATCTTCGTGCCAAGACTTCCTCATACCTGGCGCAGAAGGATTAGTAGCTGTAGGCATAGAGCCCAGGTTCCCCACACCATCATTCATTAAACTGGGGAAACAAAGGAGAGCGAGCCAGGGGTAAGACATTTTCAACACAGAACTCATTTTGACCACATTCTTATAGAAAAGTGCAGAGCTGTGAACCGCAGTCCTACCTCTGTGCATTCATGTTGTTATGCAACATGGAGTCTGGCAGTAGGTTAGACTGCTGGTTGGGAGGCTGCACCCCCACTCCACCATTCACTCCCATAGAGCTTCCCCCTGGAAGAAAAATGACACACAGTACGTAATTTCAACAACTTTGAGCAATAAAAATATAATAAAAGAAGATCAAATTGTGATGAGCGGTGGGATCAAACTAGTTGTTTTACCACCACTGCAGATAAATATCTGTCTGATGCAGCTCAGGATGTAGTTCAGTGACATTTTTTGATTAACTTTCCACTGGATTACTGCATTATGAAATCATATGGCAACAATAAAAATGCAGTGTGGCTTCAATATTGCTGTATTTCTGCATCTGCGACAGTGTTTGTTTTAAGGTTTAGTTTAGTCTGACATATCTGCTGTTTACCATGTTTCCGGGTAAATGGAATATGGTGCCACTGATGACCAACTAAATCAACAGGCTATTACACTGAAAAAAACGACATATTTTTCTGACTTTGAAGATTGTTGGAAACTTAGAAACACAAATAAACTAAATATAACAGAGGTCTAGACATTTTTAATGCAGAACTGTTGCACTTACCTTTAAGAAGTAGAAATTTGTGGCAATGCATTGCTCACAATTCATTATATTTTACATTTTTGCACAGTTTCATCATCAACTCACCCATGTTGCCTAGAGCCCTCATCCCAGGCTGCCCCTGCAGCCCCTGGTTTGACATGTTGGCCTGAGGCGGCTGTTGTGGTATCTGGTTGCCCTGGTAAGTGAGCCCAAGGGCAGCGTAGGCCCTCTCTATGGAACTGGGGTCGATCTGGCTGGGGGGATTCAGGTTTGGAGAGTTGGCCTGTCCACCTGGGACCCCTGGCCCTAAGGAGTTCACCAAACCCACCCCTGCACTGCTGACAAGAGCTATGTAGATAAGAACCAAGGAAAAACCACAGAGGGGGAAGAGGGGTTAGAGGACAGGCAACAAAAGATGAGCATCACTGGAATTAAAGCTCCTTCATTTTTAACCTTTTTAGTAGATACTGTGTAATAATTGAAGGGAATAACCCAATTTTATCATGCTCATATACAGACACAGACACACACTACAACATCCACATGTGTAAATGGCAAACACTCACACTGCTGGTTCCTCTTGTCTCCAGCATTCTTCAGTGGCAGGCATACAGGACAGTCGTGTCGTGTGCAATTCTTCCAATGAGAGATGATCTGTCTGGATGAGGCACAGTGAGCCACTGGTGGGAAAAGAGACAAGGGGGGAAAAACAATGAGAAAAGGCAAAAGTGAAAATACAAAAAAAGAGAAGGATGTACACAAGAGCAAGTGAAAAGAGATATTGTGAAGGAGAGAGAATAACACTGACACAAGAAAACAATGATACAGAAAAAAGGAAAACATAAGACTCTAAAGGAAGAGAGAGAGGCCACAGACTAAGAGAGTTATTGTATGAGTCAGTCAGGACAATAAAACTACATCCAAATGGACACTCTGAGGGAGTAAGGAAAATTATAGAAGGAGAGCCAGCTGCAGTGAGAATAACTCACTGTGATACAACAAAAAACTGGGAGATGAACCAAGAAAGGACATAAACAACATACAAGAACAAGAAAAAAAATGACAATGTTAAACACTGCCTAGTGTTTATGATATAAACCGCACACCACTAAAGTAGCAATCAACATAATTCAAACAGACTCACCCTGGCAGGACTTGCCAGCCTGGCAATGAGTCATGTGGTTGAGCACGTTCTTCATGGTGCGACAGTGGGGCAGGTTACACTGCCGCACTTCCCCATTGGCTTGCTCCCTCCGTTGGCACTTGTGTGCATGGAGCAAAAGCACCAGCTGCTGTTGAATCAGCTTCCGCTTCTCGGGGTCTGCTGTAGGGGGCGCTGTGCCAGGACCTGTCCCTACGGCACCAAGCCCAACCTGGGCCCCTCCAACTGCTGCTCCGACTGGTACACCGCCCACTGCTGCAGGCTGCTGCTGGGAGGCCTTAGATAGAGAAAAGACAAGGTAGAGATGATGGTTTAGCTACACCTTGTCAGTGTACAAGTTTAGTTAACAGGAACGCATCCATCACGGATCGCGGACCTCCTTACAATAAACACTAACAGCTCGGCAGCTAACAAGTCAATTCAGTGCAACATCTTTAGAAAGTTTTGTGCCATTTAGGTCATAAGTGGTCCTCGATGTATTGGCACACAGCTTACTGAATTAAACAGGAGTTAATAGCCTACAGCAGCTCACTCCAATCTGACAAGCAGTTCAGGTAAAATTGGATGATGTTAAGCCTCACTTCAAACAGGACTCATTTCTCTGAGATAGGTTAGGTAATGGTAATTATGGTTTGAGCTCGTTCATCACTGAAATCCCATGAAAGGCAAGAAAGTCAGTGATTTTCTTGCGAGGACTCAGCCTAAACTGCATCTCCCATGAGACCACTATCAGGGAACATAAGGTCGAAACATCTGAGAACCTGAAAAGAGCTGTCGATGCAGTATTAAGTGTGATTGCGAATGCACCTCTTGGGTGTTATGACTGCACCCAGTTTATATCTGCAGGGGCTTCTGTTGGCGTAGAAGCTAATTTCACTGCTTCTTGCATCCATACATGGCAACTACTGTGATCACCATATAGCATGACCTTTTCAGTGGGAATTGACAGAACTGATAAATATTACCCTTGAATTACCTATGATCAGTATGTGCACATGGATGTGTGTGTTGAGGTCTAATCCATTACACCACCTGCAGCAACAAAGGCTGGTGGCAATTTTCTTATATTTTTTTCTGAGTTCTACAACAAAGATGATGCAACAACACTCATGCAGGTGTACAGACACCTTTGTTCTTATGTCGCTTGAGCAAAATCTACAACACTAAGAGTTAAATGCAATATTTCCAGCAAGGAAGAAAAGAATTAAGTGCAGTGTATATTTAGCTTGATTTTAAACTGTTCAGAAAAGAGAAGACCCAAGTTAATGTGGAAGCTAAATCATATTTTTGTTCAGGGTAAATAAAGTTATCAAACATCCTCAGTTTGATGAAGGCTTCTGTTTAAGGCTTAAAATCTTGTCCCCCTGTAAAGTAAATTGACAAGTATCAAGCAAGACCTACCATCCCAGGCATGCTTTGGCCCGGTACTGTCTTCTTGTCCATGTTAAACTGGTTGGCCATATTGTTTTGCAGACCTGCCTTATTCTGGAGCTGTGGGCCCAGCCCTGCTCCAGGCAGCCCCTGGCCAGCAGACTGGCCGTACGGACCACCATAGGGGCCCGCATTGGCCATCATATTCATCTGGAGAGAAAGGTGATGAGGAGAGCAAAAGAACAAAAAGGAGGAGGCGGGACAGGAACAAACCAAAAGTTAACAAATAATCAATTGTCACTATCAGCGTGATAGCAATCACTGCAGCCAAGCACAATAAAAATTTCTAAATGTTCAAAACAGTCCAAGAAGAGGGTGGTAATAGTAAAACAGTGGCAAATCTTTCCAAATACTGCTTGTCATCACAGCTCGGAATGGCTTCTACTTGTGACTGGATATTACAAAGGTACCGTCTTCTCCTCAAAAACAGTAACACGGTCAAGATGTAAATGTCTTCTTTTAGGCCTTGTAAATCAAGTCAACACTAGCCCACTGTATTTTTTAGTTACTTCAACATCCAGTCAAACTGTTGTTTATTTCAGCAGCAGCAGCACATCAAACATATGGCTGAAGATCTAATAAGGATGCTACCAACAATGTAAAGTACATTAACCACTGGCATGTGACCAAGAGAGACTCATGAAACCGTTTACTCCATCTGAGCACTGACTGAAAAAAATGCTCTCTTCCTGTTGCATTATTTCTTTTATGCACTGCATGGATATCAGTATAAAAATGTGTACATGTGTATGATTAGTTAAAGTTTCGGACTTCTGGCAGATGGACAACCGTAGAGGTTCACGCCAAACTACCAGACTACACACTTGTTTGCAGCACCGCCTTCACACTGTTAGAACTAAAATCATAACCATTGTGTGGGTTGTGCAGAGGTTAACCATAACAACCACAGAGTGAACAGTGACAGTAGTCCAAAACATAACCACACTCATACCTGCGCCTACTCTGGAACTCATGTCACATTAGCAACCACTATAGATGTACTACTGACTCTCTCCATGTCTAAAATGATGTGCAGGAGACTTTAATGCATACATTTTGATCAGATGACATAGTGATGATAGTCTGGAGAAAGGAAAAAAACAATAGGTCCATATCACTGAAAACACATCATGCATATCTGAAATGAACTACCTTTCACTTTCACAAGGGAATAATCCAAGTCAAACTAACAAATGGTCAATAAATCTGAATTAATAAGCATCAAAGTAAGAAACAAATTAACTAACTCCATGGGAATAATGTTTATCTGTTGAGGTATACTTTTCCCTCCAAATTAGAAGTTTCCTTTTTATAAGCCTAATATTAGCTATTATTGTCAACTTCTGTTGATATTAATAACTTGTCAAAATGTTGCATTGGTGCTGATTAATCAACCAAATCCAATTACTGTCACTGGTTTAAACCTGAAAAGACCATTTCAGTGATTGGAGTTCAAATAGTTTTAATGACTGGGATTCAGGACACAGATCTTCAAGAAAAAAAAAAAAAAATATCTTCCTTGAAAAAAAAACCCAAACAAAAAACTAAATGCAGCCATTTTTTTTATATAGGATGTTTGCTGGCGATAATTACATGGTGGCATAAAAATATCTAGGCCATGACAATTAATCATTAGCTATAAAATAGCTTCAATATAGGTGCATATTTTTTGGCCCTGCTACTGAGTATGCTTACCTTGTTCAGTGCCCCAGGTTGCTGCGGTCTCATCCCTGCTTGGCCCCCAGGGCCCATTTGTTGACCTCCTGGTTGCTGTTGTAGGGTTTCCGCCAACAGGTTACTATTGTTACCCATGGCTCCACTGCCAGGGTAACCCATTCTTGGTGAGCCATTCATAACTTGCCCCCCCATTAGTCCTTGCTGCTGCTGTCCAGCGTTGCCCTTCTGGGCACCCATCATGGCGGCTGCCCGATTGAGTGCTGCCACCCCTCCAACCATCCCAACCTGTTGCATTAATCCAGGCTGTTGCTGCTGGCCCTGAGGGGGCATTCCTTGAGGTCCACTGGAGGAGACATTGACACCCCCCATCATCCCCATGGTGGCCCCTGGTCCCGTGTTGTTGGGAGAGGGGCCACCCTGCTGTGCTGGTGCCCCAGCACGCAAAAGTTCAGACAGCTGTTTGTGTTTTGAAG
This sequence comes from Apogon talboti, assembly GCA_037367365.1. Classification (NCBI taxonomy): domain Eukaryota; kingdom Metazoa; phylum Chordata; class Actinopteri; order Kurtiformes; family Apogonidae; genus Apogon; species Apogon talboti. The sequence continues at coordinate 7,540,148 of JAPQRQ010000027.1, read as the reverse complement.
CCGCATCCTGGCCTCCTCCAATGCCAATCCCTCCTCCAAGCCCTCCAAGACTGGTGTGGAGCTGGCTGGCATCCCCTCCATTTGTCAGCCCCAGGTCGGAGGAACTGATGAGCTCATCAGGGAGGTCATGCTCCAGGTCAAAGAGAGAACCAAAATCTAGACATGAAGAAAGAGAATCAAAGTATAAGAAAATTTAAAATACTAATTCAGTCCACAAAGTTGGGAATAAACAGCAAATACCACCACAATTCTTAAATACTAATTTAATGAGCTTTGACATGATCACAAATCTTAGTTTCAACTGCAAATCTGAAGCCTAGATCTAGACAGCGAGTAAAGCAACAGCGGCCTCTCACAGCCTGGACTTCTCTCCTGGGCATCAGTTCGCGGTTTGATGGGATGCCAAACATGGAGAGCGAACGCAGTAGGGTCAGGGTGAGAAGCCACAGAGGGGTAAACACTACAGTACCTAGGTGTAGTAGATGTTTGCATTGGATCTAGAGTAGTGCAGTCCAAGAGTATGAAGCAGGTAAAAAGTATCAGATGTATAACCACAACAAAAAGTCAAATTAAAAGTTTAAAAAAAAATCTCAAGCAGACCCTTAGCCCAGCATAATAAAACCGTTATTTATCTAATTTATGTCACAAAACAAGTTGGTCTATGCTAAAGGTCCCACAAAAACATAATGCATGTATAATGCGTTTTATATAAAACTAATAATGGTGAGATGGTTCCTATAATAAACACTGACTTTTAATGAAATGTTATTTAATACTACATAAAATAACTGTGAAAAATCACTGCGATCCTAAGTCTAAGTAAAAGAGGATACAACAGAAGAGTTAACAGCTTCTTGCTCCATGTGTGCGTATGAATTGTATTTACAATGATGCTTTAAATCACAATAAAGGTAAAAGTCATTCAAGTGGTCTGTTTGATGTAAGTGTTGGGTCGTTTGGAGAACTCTACTGCTAAAAGTGCAGCGCAGTGTTACGGTGCAAAACCAGACAATGGAGGGGAACAAGAATGGGCTTCGTCGATAATACAATTGAGAAACTAAAATCCTTTGAACAAAAGACATGAAAGACGACATTTCAGAGACGGCGGTTTTGCCCTTTCATTTACGACGCGATTACATTGTTAAATCTGGCACACAGCTACATCTTCAGCTGGACAACACCGCTTTGCGCAACTTTAATGATGTGTCGAACAATAGCTAACTGATGCACAATGGTTCTTTTAAAACTGAGAGCATCCTCACTGCTAACAGCACGTCCCGTTTACCAAATACACGACCACATGTACTCCTCCTGCTGTGAAAACAGTTATTACACGCTGTGAAAAGTTGATCTAGTTCAACTAATCATGACTTATTTCTCTGCTAGTCAGCTACCGAGCTCAGCTGAGCCGGTGTTGGAGGGTTATCAGCCTAGCTAGTTAGCTAGCTTGCTCGGTTACCGTTACATTCTTTCAAAGCGGGTTTAGAGCAATTATTTAACACTATTTTGCGGAGTATTCATCAAGTCTGTTTTTTCGTGTGTATATGTGCCCTCGCCCCTCCAAGTAATTGACTTTTGAAGTAGGCAAACAACTTGAAGAAAACTGGGGTGACCGACTCTTCCATTGTTTGGAGGAGGATCTTTTAGTTAGTAGCTAGTTAGCCTCTTAGGGCTAACACATCAAAACATCACTGTTACAAACTTACCCCTGCCGCCAGCACTAAGTACATCATATTTTCTACTTAGCGATTCATATTCTCAGACTAGCTAGCCCATTTAAACCATGTTACATGTATATTCTTTTAAAAAGCATTACTTATGGAGAAACTGTGAGAACATCTAGGTAAGTTGCTATGCAACTCTGCATGGACTCCTTGATTCTGGCCGATAATAAATGCACCAACACTCGATGCTAGTTTATGTTTTATCACCAAGTAAGTAATACATGCAGTATATTTACCATTCCCATCACTGGCAGACACCGAGAGAGCTGGAGAAGACAGCTTGGGCCTCTTGGCTGAAGGCGGGCCGGACTCCAGGACATTATCGGCCATATTTTTCACGAATTAAAAAAATACTGTAGATCCACGGAGGGCAAATTTATGTCCCTTATTTGCGTCTCCTTATCCCTTTAAGAAATGCTTCTGATCGTTCCCCCACCGCTTGGGGGACGGTAGGGGAGAAGACAGCAATGTTGAACTCTCTCCCCCACAGCCCTCTAGGTTTATTCCTCTCTGCAGATATCAGCCCCCCTCCCCTGTCGGAGATTTTGTTTCTTCACAGATTTGAACAGGAGGAGGTGGGAAGGTGGAGTCGGCGAAAAGGCAAGCGTGCGGCCCTCTGTCAACCTCATGTAGCCTCTTCTGCGACACAAAAATTGTCCCAAGATCCGTCCTCCGTGGTGCGTTCACTTTTGTCCGCCATAGTCGGCGGAAAATCCTGTATTTCAGGTCTGAAACGCTCCAGTGAAGAGTCTGTCCAAGCAACGAAAATGAGAATTGTGGTCCAAAAACAGAAAGCAGAAGTTTTCCTCTGTTAACTTTTGGTTTTCTCATGCAACAGTTAAGAGATGCTCTGTTGCATTTACCATTTCTCTCAGCTCATCGGACATCTCACTGCTGTCACTACCACGGATTCCTTTACAAACTAAAAAGACAGTCCACCGGCGTCTGGAGGACCCCAGCAGTGGTTTGCAAACACAATTAAAGCTTAAGTGGTACTCTCAAGTGCAATACTGGAGAAAAAACTACTTGCATTGCCTCGACGGTAACCGAATAAATAGTATAACAGTTCTGCAGAAGGATGAAAACACTGAAGTCCAACACTTAAGAGTTTATAGAAAATCTATTGCGAATGCATATATCCATGCATGAGTTTTCTTTTGCATGTGCATGCCGACTAGATTGTGCACTTAGTGTGTGACCATGCAAGGCACTGGGTCAGAAACAACGCACTCATATTGCACATTTGGTTGTTGCAATCTTTTGCACGAGTATATCTATTGCAGTCAATGGGCTTGCAAAGGTGGAAAATTGAAGATGTTATAAATCACCGCTCTTGTGCAATCGATTTTGATGCAGACTTGATTTCTTTGATAGTATAGTTCTGGAGGGCAATCATAGCGCTAATTGCCAATCAGCGGGCAGTCAGATTGATCCAATTAGTTTTATTTTGCAGAGGACAATCTGTGGGGTTTACTATCTTGTGTTCCAGAAGAGGTTCCTCCCCCGGTTCTTCGCTTGGTTTCAACACTTGAAATCTCAGGCAAAAATAAAAAGAATCACTCTCATCCCCCGAAATGTCTATCAGTCACTGCTTGTAAGATGTCTTGGCCATGCAAGCGAGGAAAAAAAGAGATCTTATCCCGAAGCAGGAGCGAAGCAGCGGCGGACAGCAGACAGGCAATAAATGTGATAAAAGATGACGGTGGATCGCTAAGAAATTATGGCTATTTCGGAAGCGGAAAGCTTCAGCTCGGCACAATAATGTTGACACCTCCCTTAAAATATTTTGGGCTGAAAAAATCCTCTCATTGACTCTTTGTGATGGAGAATGCCCCCCTTCGTGTCGATCCTGGCAATTTTCCCCTTCTCTTTAAACCCGTCTTTCTTTCCACCTCTCCCTTCTGCCCGGCAGCAATTTATTTATATAATTGTCTATGCGGACTCTTTCCTTCCTCCGCGACGGACACATAATGATCTTTCATGTTGATGTTATCCCCTTTTCGCAGGTTTTTCCTCCTTAGAATAATATATAGCCCTCTTCCGCCTCTCCTCTCCGCTCCGCAAAACACCCCCTTCCTTGGATTTTTCGGAGTATTTCCTTCTCATGCATTCATATATTTATATATATTTATATATATATCACCCTCTCGGTTTTTTCTTCCTCAGACGTCTTATCTTTTTGGTGATGCTCTCTCTCTTGATAACACGGACAGGCTTTCGCCACTTTTTCTCCCGGCGCTTCCCAGAGCGGCTGCCTTCGGTTGCCGGAGTCGCTCCTTCTCTCGGTTATCTCCTCCTGTTTCTGACGGTCTGTCCGCACAAACAAAATGGCGGCTTGTTGTTTCTACTCCTCTGATACGGGGGGAGGGTTGGAGGTACAGCAACATTAGGCGTGAAGGGGGAGGAGGGAGGGAGCAAGGGAAGAAGAGGGGAGGCTGTCTTCGTAGGTGTTCGGGATTGTCCGGAAACCGGTTTGGGCTCTGTGTCGCTCCAGTTTTCTCCTGTTCAGTCAAAACAGCGCATACTGTTTACCAGGCAGCTACATTTTCACTTCCTAAAGCACGACATTTACATTTCTTCTGCAACGATGTAATCAAGCTGCAAGTAACAGCCATGCACTAAATGCTATCAGAAGCATTATCATTGAAATGCATTCATTAATTCATGTGCAAACAATATTTGATTTATGCAGCAGGTCAATGTGGTGCTAATTTTAACTGCTTAAACTTTAATTAAGCAGGTTTTATTCACAGCTTCATATTTTTTCAAAATAAAACATACAAACTGACTTTTACTGCTAAATAGATGCATAACTTCATCAAATGTGTACTTGACCACAGCAAGCGGCAGTTGCAAACATTAGTATATAAAACCTGCTGAAAGCAGTCACCCAAAGAGAACATGGAGCCTGACCAGAGTTTCCAAAGTGGATAAATCATCAAGTGTATTTCCTGCCAGTAGATGAAGTCAATAGCATTTTATGCCTTTATTTGATAGGAGAAAAACTGAGGATGATGGGAATGACATGCAGTCCAACGTGGGACGCTGCAGTTCTTGAACCTGGATGTTCAATCATCATAACTTTGTACAACATAGTGTCCATATAAAATAAAGTGAATCAAACCAACATAATTTATTTGTTATGAAAGACAGAATGATATCTTTAAAATACACTGTATATGAACACATTTTTCCCCTAAAATTTTCACACGCTTACACACACGGAACACACAGGAAATATTACATCAGTCGCCACATTTTGAGCCATTTCAGTGCAGTGGTGTAACTTATTAACTTATCATTCCAGCTGTTCTTCATTCATTATTTCTGTGCATATACATGATGGTCAGCTGTAGAGACACACTTTGGACATTGTCGACGATCCTGCAGTGAGTGCACATTCAACATTTGATGTTCTAGGACACGTTCACACCTACCTCTGGACTTTTCCATTTTCCAGTCTGACCTGAACCGGACTTACAGGTGCGAAACCTCACAGCCACAAAGTGGACAAAAAGGGGTGTTTGGTCCAACCCAAGGTTGTGGTCTCAGTCTGGACCAAACTTTGCCGTGGTTCAATGTACAGAAAACACTTAAGGATAATTCAGACTTTTAGAACTATCACAGCATGTTATACAAAGCTATGGTTGTCAAAAACAATAGAAGACAAACAAAAGAAGTAAAACATGAGGTAAATTAACAACAAAGTGCTTTCTGACACAGTTGTCTGTAAAGGGGGATGCAGCACATGTAGAAGTTGACAGTAGGACGTATTAGTCTGCAAACCAATGATTATATGTGAAAGCAAAGACATCAGACTTTCAGGAGTGAAAACATGCTTAGAGAATAATATCAGTGCTGTATTTTTGTGTCTAAGAGTCACATGACATTGTCATGACATTGTCATGGAGCATACAGGTTTAAAGTGAAGATGCTGACTTCTACAGTTCGATTAAACATACAACATTATATCCATTTGTACTACAGATGGCCTTTTTGTGGCCATCGGGGTGTAGGCATATGTTTGTGTTTGGTTTTCTTCTATAGAATTTTGCTGATGCTCTAATATGGATGTTATTAAGACAATGTAGTGTAATGATCAATGTCTTATTCAGTTATTACTGACAAGAGTTTGTACTGACTTAAAACTATTTCACACAGTAGAAAATCTACTTCTCTGAAAGTAGAAAATATCATGATATCACATGTACAGAGATGTACATATGTTAATCACTTTTTCATTTTTATTGTGATAATAGATTTTAAGGTACTTCTTTTTTTTTAAAGCACCTTCTGTTAACAGTTTATACACCAATTTTTATGTGGAGGACTTGGGCTGAATTTTCTATGAAAACCCCTACACTCGCTACCAAGTGTCTCAGTGCATCTCTGTTACTCCTCTACTGTAACCACAGTGTGCAGCCCTTGCTCAGAAATGGAGGCTACCAACATTAGCAAAACAGCCAACAGTCAGAACAACACAAACTCCAATACAAACTTCATATAAGCACACAGGCATATGCAAAAATAGCATATCGTACCTGTACATAGGTTTGGAAACAGTATTAACTTATATCAAATCTATATTCTTCCAAGTGAGATTTCTAAATTTCCATTGCCTCACTCAGATCTAGAGGAAAATCCTGTAATTTACCTTTAATGTACCTGCATCCTGAACCTGATGATGCCATCACCGTGGAGACGTTTGACAAACGTTGTACTGTGAGCATATCGTCTACCATTGATGCCAGGCCTCACTTGGTCAAAGTGTACTTGCCCTATCTCTGGGCACAGGCCTTCTCTACATCAGCGATGGTCTTTGGTGCATCAGATGACAGAATCAGAGGGCCTCCTTTGTCTCGGATCACCACGTCATCCTCAATCCTGATCCCTAGGCCACGGAAATGCTTTGGGGCCTGGTCAATGTCTTCAGAGATGTACAAACCTATGACAGGGAAAACGAGATTGGAACGAACAAAAATGTTGACTTAACTGTGACCACCCAGGCAACTGGGAAGCCAAGTAAGCACATCTGCCATTTTTAAAGGTCCAATGTGTAACTATCATGCATGTTTTTGTGAAGTTTGTGTTGTGTCTGAGTTGTGCTGGCAGTAGGCCATTTGCAGATACCTGTGAATTTAATTTCTAAGTTATTAGTTTTTACTGTGCACACTGCAGCTGCTGTAGAAGAGCAGAAGGTAAAGCAAGCATGAATGTCAGGTCTTTGAATTTTTCACAGAAAATCCAGTGAGATATAGAGGTCAGTCAGCAAGCTGGTGTCATGAATGTAGATGACATACAAAATCAGGTACCCATTTTTAAGGTGCAGCACAATCCTATCACACTTAAGATATAAACCGATTAATATATGAAAATATTGAAATGAATACATCAAAATATTACATAAACATTTAAAATGTCCACATTTGTTGCCATTGTTACACATTGCGCCTTTAATATGCCATATTTCGATTATAACCACCACAGCTAGTTATATAAAGTGTCATAAAATCAAGGGACAAAGGATGTCTATACCTGGTTCTATGGTGATGGCCATTCCTGGCTGTAGAGGTTGTGAGCGGGACAGTTCAGGGGTATCATGGACATCCATTCCCAGGTAATGACCAACATGGTGAGGGCAGTACCGCCGTGCAGCCTGGGATAAAGCATAAAATGATGGGATTTCAACAGTTCATCATCTACAATCTGAGAGAAGCCACAACATGTGTCTTAACATGGAGCTCAGAGATGTCACTGATTGACATCTCACACCTACCTTAACAGAGGAGCTGAATCCAAGAGAGTCTTTGCAACAAAAATACATACATTTCCTCAGATGATGTTGGTTACTATGCTCCAAACAATTCCTCATGGGTGCTGTGGGACTTACAAGATATAGTCTGCTGGAATAAGTGGGTGAGTGAAATAGCCAGTCAATGGTGACTCACTAAGTGCATGTTTGTGTGCATTCTCAATATGAATAAAAATAGGACCAATGGTAGCTCATCGGCATGTTCTATCAAGAATCAACAACAAGTTGAATTTGTGAGGTTGTCAGGTTCTGGCACTCTGTTAGAGTCCTGTGGTCTTGATGCAGGAGCTCAATCTCCCAATACAAGTTGGTAGTACTTTCACTGGTACTTTCACTGGAGGATAACTCAACAAATTAAATTAAAGCCCACATATGACTTCCCATCAGTGCTCAATAGTAACTATATTGATATCTCTAACCATTTCCATGTTGTAAGCCAGGGATGTCAAACTCATTTTGGTTCAGGGGCCACATTTAGCCTTATTGAAGCTCAAGTGGGCCAGACTAGTAAAATAATGACATAATAACCTATAAATAATGACAACTCCAAGTTTTTCTCTTTGTTTTAGTACAAAAAAACCCATTAAATTACACAAATATTTACATTTTACAAAAAAGATGTGAATAACCTGAAAAAACAGAAGTTTTATTAGAAAAATTAGTGCAATTTTAACAATATTATGCCTCAACTTATTATTTATACGTGTACATTACACACTATATTACACAAACATTTAGTAACAGGCAGAATATTGTTAAAATTGCATATTTTAGGTTGTTCATATTTGTTTTTATTTCTGTATTTATTTGCATTTTATTGTGAAAGGTTAGTTTGTAAATGTAAATACTTTCATAGTTATGTTATTTTTTCACTGAAATTTTTTTTCACGTAATTTTTCAAGAAGAAAATCTGTAGTTGTCATTATTTAAAGGGTTATTATGTTGTTGTTTTTTTTACTTGAACTAAACCTGAATTAAAATGATTTTGACAACCTTGATTGTTAATATTCAGTGTAATTTTTGCACTTTTATCCTGCGGGCTGGAAGTGGAACCTTTGGCAGGCCGGATTTGGCACCCGGGCCGCATGTTTGACACCTGTGTTATAAGCCATCAAAACATGGCCCATTATAAGTAAAGGCAAATGTTTAATATTTCAAAAATTCGTCAAAAATGTAAAAACCTAAATTTCTCAAAACTGTGAATAAACTTTGTAGATATTGTACCAAGGAAGGTACTTATAACATTTGAAACGAATCTGACCGGTCGTTTCGTCGGACAAGATGTCTGAAGAAATTGCTAACGAAGATGACGATGAAGACGATGCCGGACGCAGCGTCTTTCCAACTCTAACCCTGACCCCTTTAAAATGACATATCAGTGATCATTATTTTCATTACGAGGCTTTAATTCTGTGATTGTTACCTTCAGTGCATCAGCATCAGTGGTACTGGCCTTGAGGACACCTAGCCGCTTTAACTGTCGTCCCAACAGAGCTAGCATGGTACTATAGATGTGATCCAGACTGACGCCTGGGGAACACAGAGACAAACAGGAGCGCTGGACCTCCAGGACAGCCTCGTACAACTCAGCTTGGGCAGGGCTGAATCTAGCAAAGAAGAGGTGAGGGGACAATATAATTAGTGTTATTTTATGTAACTGAGAATGTAAAACTATTATTAATGCTTTAATTTGTGTGGGCTCATTCACAACCTTTTTTTAATGATAAACTCTGCTTTTCTGAGCTATATTAATGAAAATCTCTTTGTGTCTCTAAAGTTTGCCTTAATAATCTATGTTGCCAATGTAATATGTGATATATTTTATGTGCTTTTTTCTTAAACTTACTTCCCATTCACAGGCCATGTTCGAGTGATATCACTGACGTAACCAAAGTATTCACAACCGCCATCAAGTAGCACCATTTCACCGTCCTGAGAGAAGGTGAAACAGATGACATGGTCAGATTTGCCTAAAACTATGTAAAGGGAAGTCAGCTAAAAAAAGAACACAAAACATTACACTTACTCATGTACTTACTGAGAAAAACTATTCAATATAAAAAAAATGGATATGTGTGGTAAGAGTATTTCTAGAGTTGTGAATTTGTTCTAAAGGAAATACTGGAGTTAGATATTTCAATACATAGATATCAGCTTTATGCAGAAAAAGAGAAAGTCATGAGGAGTTGACAAACTTTCAGACAACATTGTATGTACAGTATCTATACACCAGGTATCATTCTAAAAACCATAAACATAAGAATTCATAGCATCTTACATTGACAGAACAGTCATTTTTATAGCCACACCATTCCTTACCTTGATAATTTGGTTGTTGTTTATGTAGTGCAGTGTATTCGCTCGATTTCCTCCAGCAACCACAGGTGGGTATGCCAGGAAGTTGGCGCCATGGATCCGATTCTCAAAATCAAACTGGAATTAAAGATTTTGTGTTAACTCATAACAGGATACACATGACAAAGGAGAGAATCATAAAATGGCTGTTCAACAATTACAAATACTTTAGCAAAGAGCACAGCCTCATCTATGTCGCCTTGAGAGAGTGCCATTGTCCTCCTAAAAGCCTGAAATAAGAAACGGAGTTGGAGTGAGGACACATGGACAAATCACTGTTCAGACTGACATATTTTTGGCAGAAGTGGTTTTGTTACACCAGCCTACCTGTGCTGTGACGTGACCTGCTTCTTGCATGAGTGCCACCTCTGCTGAGCTCTTGAGGGCCCTGAGAGAGTGTATGAGAGGTCTGAGGGAGCGCGGCATTGGACCCGCCTCCAGCATGGGAGTCACATGAGTCTGGTGGAGACGAGGGTGGGCCGGCTGAGAACTATCATACCACACCAGAGAGCCTAAAAGATTTAAGTTGGAGGAAAAATGGCAGATGAGCTCTTTCAACTTCCATCACACTCAAAAATACAGTACATTATTTATTAATATACACAGCCTGGCCAAAAATTTAAATCCCACACTATTTGAATGGACCACATTTAGCTTTGATTACAGGGTGTATTCATCATGACATCATTTATGCCACACAAAGCTTACGCAGTTACAACAAATGTCACAATATTTATTTCTGTCCATAGTTGCATTAATTTTTGCCAAGATCTTGTATTGATGATAATGTAAAGTCACCTCCAGCACATTCCAAAGATTCTCAGTGGGGTTCAGGTCTGAACTCTGTAGTGGCTGATCCAGGTGTGAAAATGATACACACCTGATCAAAATTTTAAGACCAGTTGGAAAAATTGTATGAATTTACATTTTGTACTGTTGGATTTTCAGAAGGTTCTAAGTAGAGTTTCAAAATGCAAAAAAAAAAAAAAAAAATTGAGTAAGCAATTTATTGAAAACAATTAAACTGAAACAGGCTGTTCATCAGCGGATCAAAAGTTTAAGACCACAGCTCAAAAAAACCTGAAACCCCCATAAAATAGGAATAAAAGTTTCAAAAAAGGATTCAGTAATGAGTAGCTCCACCGTTCTTCTTGATCATTTCAAAGTTTGGTTTGTTCATGCTTGATGTGAGTGTTTCCAGGAGGCTAGTGGGAACGTTGATCCAAATGGTGAAGATGGCTTCACGGAGGGCATCCACTGTCTGGAACTGATGTCCATTTTTGTTAACTTCCCTTGTAATCCATCCCTAAATGTTCTCAATTGGATTTAGATCAGGGGAACAC
>JAPQRQ010000027.1:7496700-7508140 GCA_037367365.1 Apogon talboti | reverse complement strand
GAGATAACATCACCAGAGATTTAAACTATTATTATTATTATTATTATTATTATTATTGTTGTTGTTGTTATTATCTGTGTTTGTATGCTTTGCAAAAGAGAATACATGTAACATCAACACAATTTTAATTTAGGTACTTTATTAAATCACTGTAGTAGCAAACCCAGTACCAACATTGCTAGGCAGATAAAGAAAAGCAAATGTAAATGTATCACTGTGTTTTATTTTTCTTTGTTGCCTCTGATGCCACAGATTTCTTGGCTGCTTTGGCTGCTTTTACTTTGGGTTTGGCAGATGTAGCTCTGACTGCAGTGGTCTTCTTAAGGCTGGGTTTTGGTTTGGTTTTCTTCACTTTTGAAGGTTTGGGTGGCACAATGACCTTGGTCTCTGGAGGAGAACCAGTTTCTGGGCAGGACTTAAAGACATGGACGTCTCTGACCTTCTGACCTTTGAGCTCAGGGGGGCTGCCACATGTGGCAACAACCTCCAACTTCACATTCTCCATCCACCTGAGAGACAGATTATTGTAGTTAGATTTATTTAGGTCTCAGTTTCTCTCCCAAAGGAACATTAAGGAACATTTTAACTGACCTTCGTAGAGGCAGCAGAGGGCAGTCACACAGTAGGGGGTTGTCTTGCAGGTCGACCATCTCCAGGCCAGTTAACAGGCTCAGGTCAGGAAGCTCCTGTAGCTGGTTTCCTCTGACAGTCAGAGCCCTCAATCCTGCACCTAGACCTGCCAGAGCATCTCGAGACATCTGGACAAGTGTAGATTTATAATAAGTCATGTGCTATTGATCCTGCTTCTTGAGGTGACAGTGTGGATATTGCCTTAGAATAGTGAAAAGTATTAGGTTAAAATAATGGACTACCTGCTCCATGCCCATCTTGTCCATGTTAAGCCTCTTCAGACTTTGAGATACTGGCTGGAATGCATACGGCCCCACCCAGCGCACTGAGTTATGAGACAGACTGAGCTCCTCCAGATTAGCAGCCTTAGAAAGAGCTTGGGTAGGCACCTCCGTCAGCTGATTTGCATCCAGGTGAAGTACACCAAGGAGAGCAGAGTCCAGGGCATCCTTAGCAATAGATGAAATGGTGTTGTTGGTCAGATAAAGTTCCCTGAGGCTAGGAGTTACTGACGACAGCAAACCAGTGGGCTCTAGTTTGGAGATGGCATTTCGCTCCACGTGTAACACGAACAGATTTGGTATGGCTGCCAAAGCTGCAGGAGGAAGTGTTTTTTTACTGTGTGCATCTTATATTCATGTACAGCCAAATATGCACTAAATAACCACTTACCTGATCCAGGGAACTGTATCAGCCGGTTCCCTTCTAGGTGGAGGTAGGTGAGCTCAGGGAGTCCAGCAAAGGCTTCTGGGTCCAAAGATGTGAGGTCGTTGTCAGAAAGATACAAATAAAAGAGGTTTTTCATTCCCTTGAAGGCACCACTTTCTATTTCATGGATTTTGCAGAACTCCAGATGAACAGAAACAACTTTGCTGGTTCCTGGGAAGCTGTTGGTTGGAAGGTAGTGGAAGTGGTTGCTACGGAGGTCCAGCAGTTGTGTCACGGTGGGGAAGCCTCGGGGGACCTTGGTGTGGCCCCGGCCCTCACATGTAGCATGCTGGGCTTTGATCTGGGGAAAATAATCATTTCATCATTAAGTGTAATAAACTGTAAATCAGGAATAATACTCGAGTAGTATTATCTACTCCTTGTCAGTACAAAAAAAAAAAAAAAAAAACTCACATCGCAGTCACAGTTGACTGGACACTTGACTTTGTGCTGGGGTTTGACTGTGGGTGGGGTGTTTCCCGGCTGCTCATCATTTTCCTCAGACTCCTCCTTCAGTGTCTCCCCTCGGCGACATCGCAGACCCAGAGCAGTCATTGTCTGCAGCAGCTCATCTGAGAGGTGAGGTGGTCCAGCACAGGATCCCAGGAGCTTCACACCACCCACACGAGCCCACTCTCTCAGGGGCCGCATGAAGCAGTTACAGTAGATTGGGTTGCCTTTAAGAAAAGCGCACAAAATGAACATAAATAGAAGAAAATATTAAGCATCTTACTATCACCATCTTACATCTTTAAACATGTGACTCAAGTCAAGGTTGCACCAACAGGTTTCATTCAATCTGAGATCAAATCTGATCCGAGTTTAGCAAATTTAGGTTGAGAATGAATACATAATGCACTATTATGTTTAACAATTCCAGCATCTTAAAATTCATCATCATAAAACTCAAGTTGAGTATGTCACTAAATTTATTTCAAGCAAAAGTCCTCATTCAACATTAGGTTTGCTGGTTTAGTAAAGTTGGAATGATCACACGTATTTCTCAGTGTATGTTTTAAGATACAATCTGGTTATCTGGGAAGTATGTACAGCAGCAAAAACAAAAGTTTCATTGAAAAAAATAGTATTTAGTGTGACCTCCCTTTGTACTAAACACATCTTTAATCTTTTTGTTCAGACAATATGAGATTTATTGCATTCATTTTCTGATGTTTTATACCAGATTTCATTCAACACGTCATATCTTTCCAATTGTTTGTGCTGCTTCCTATTATGGGGACAGAAGTCACACTAAAACTGACTTTAACCTTCAGAACCCATTTAGTTTAGTTTTTTGTGTGTCTTTGTGTGTTGCACACACGCACACAGAGACCACTTAGCTTTTCATATATAGATATTTAAAATGTGGTCAATATTAGCTTTAAAACCTCTCAACATATTCTCTTTTGTGGCCAGATTAGAAGAACTGAAAGTCCAATATGTATGTACTGTATGTTACCAGGCTTCATCTGAAAGGGAACATCTTGTAATTTCTGTATTTAAAGCCATACTGTACAGTCTGGCATTTTTACACTTTTCTTTTGTAATCCTAAAATGCTCCTAATAAGCGTGTGGCAAACTAACATGTAAAAGAAATCCACCAGGTTTTGAAACTCAAAAATATTTAATTCTCATATATTTCTAATAAAAGTCTGACTAATCATTTGACCGAATAAAATGATTGGCCATGCTTCCTGTCTGTCATCTGTTGCCCTGTCCCCCGTCAGTTGCCTACCACTGTCGCCGTTGGTGAGTTGCACGCCTCTGCAGCCGAGCGGGCTTTGAAAGATATCAAGGAACGGCGAAGAACTGTCAATGACCGAACAAGCCGAGCCGCCACTTCCACCCCCAGCTGCTCACACAAAGAATAAGATGCGCAAAAAGACTGTATCTGGATCTGGATCTGGATCTGGATCAACGGAGCCACTGGGACACGACGGGAGAACCGGGTCCTGCTGTGATCAGGCCCGGTTCGCCACGCTGGTCCCTGGTCAGACCCGGCCTGCTAACATTCTGCGCAGACTCCAATCAGACGGACTGGAAGTCAGGGAATCAGGACACAGGACGGCAGTGAGCAATAAACCCAATGTTCAGTCCTGTGTAAAAGTCTTATGCTGTCTTCACGTACTACCGGGAATAGTAACATTCAATAAACCATTCATGAAAAGTTGTCTCTTTGATTTCAATTTAAAACCATTGTACAAACTTTCCATAAACTATGATCAACTTCTAAAAAAAGTCATCTCCCCATTTTATCAACTCTGCTGCTTCTAGAACCCGTTGATTCCCACGGGTCAATGCGTTAGTTTCCAATTTGCCAGTGTAAATATGTGTATATACAAAACAAAATGAGGGCCATCTATTATAAAAGCCAAGTGACCTCTGTGTGTGTGTGTGCATGCATGAGTGTCTTGGGCATCACACAAAATCCAGAAAGAGCTGACTGCTGCAGTTTGGCATACTTATGTATTTTTGGTCAAGGAAGAGAGTAGCAAAAATGGATTGGGATATTAGTAATTTTGATAATGATATGACTAATTTTGGAATACAATAGCCTTACAATCACGTTGCTACACCCAGAACGCTTTAGCAGTGACTGCTGGACAAGTACAGCATGCACAAATACACAACAGCATAAAAACGACCACATCTAGAACTTGTGGATCCCCACGGGTCAACGTGCTATTAAGTTAAAAAAATTTGGTGCAACAGAATGAAACTTTAATTGAAGATTAAAAACTAAACAGAGATTTAAAGACACAGTACAACAAAGGCCTAGAGCTATTTTTGTGGCAACTTCCAGATTAATTTGTCTCTACATTTAACCTTTCCTCAGTGATTTATCACCATCTATTATATCATCCTCTTCATTTTACATTTAAATTCAAAGGTTATTATATCAAAACAGAGAAAACTGAAGAAAAAGTGACTTTTGGAGCAAAATGTATTATGAACTGAACTTAAAAACAAGTGTCTACAACCACAGTCGTTTGTCAAACAACTGTTGAATCAGAGTTACAAAAGATGACAGTATTTCCGTGTTCACTATGGAACCTCTGACTGTTCAAATGAAACATATCTGATGATGAAGAAAAGATGACAAACTGCATTTTACTTAAATTATTTACATGTAGGATTAGTGGATCAGAAGTTACTAAAGATTTTAGATCAGTAGATGCTTTTAGTTGCTGGTGACTTTTTAGAACTTGAAGGGTTAAATAATCTGGCATCATTTTAAACTTTAAGTTTGGCAGACAACCACTTAAACTTGAACCATGATTTAATTTGGTTTAGAATTTAATCGTGTTGGTGCAACAGTGCCTAAGTGTCCCTGAACACCACTTGTCGGAATACAGTCCTACCGGTCAGGTTGAGGCTGGTCAGCTGTGTGGGCCCTGACAGTGGCTCCAAATACCGGAGCTGATTGTAGCTGAGGTCCAAGTGGGACAGACGGGGGGCATGGTGCAAAGCCTGGTCTGACAGGTCCTGAAGGGACATGTGGTCAAGGTAGAGGTGTGTAAGCTTCGCCATGGAGATGGAGTCTTCACCAAGGTAGGTCATTGGGTTGTGGCTCATGTCCAGGCGTGTGACCTCTGGGAGTCTTTACAGGAACGTGAAAGTGAAGTAAAAAGTTTCAAATGTCTGTTTTTGTCAGATCTGTTTAAAAAGAGATTGATTGCAAAGATCCATAATATGCCATCACAACTGGCCTGTACCACTACAATAGACCCCTAAAATCTGCTTGACAAGAGGATTTGGATCTACGAATCACAGAAAATCAATGGACAAAAGCCCAAATAAACGTGCACTCCTCCTCTGTGTGCATACGACACAGACTTTTGCGATTTAAGATGCTACATTAGGCAAAGCTGAAACTGTCAAAAATGTTCCCCTCGGTAGATCCCATTTGTGAGAGATTCAGATAGCGGCTGGCCTATTTCAATGTCCAAAATGATCAAAAAACAACTTAAACCACATCCAGTTATTGCTATCTTTGGAGTGGAGCCAGCTGCTGTTGAACTTTCAGACACTCATTTCAATATAAGTTTTGTGACGTTGCTAGCATGTAGATTAATTTTATTAACTTGGAAAAAAAAACCCATTCGGCTTTATTACAAGATATAATGAAACATTTACAGCTAAAAAAAAAAAATAATTTTTACAGAGGGGAAAAGTGGAAACATTTGATCAAACATAGCAACCATTCATGGACTTTCTAGTGCTGCAGATACAGTATGACTGCTGAGCTTGACCTGGTAGTGATATGATATCCTCTTTTGGCATTCCCTGTGCTGTTTGTGATGTCACAAACCCTTTGTTTTAACAACAATAGTTGAAGCTTCCCAGTTTTTCCACTTTTCCTTTAATTGTGTTGTTTTACATCCTCTATTGTTAAACACAGTCAAGATACATGTACTGATAAAAAATATGGACATCAATACCTACAACAGCCACTGGGTCAGATTTGCCCCTATAGAAACGCATTGATTTTCATAGAATTTTTGTTCAAACATTCTAAATTTTTAGGCAATAGTAATATTTTAAGTTAAACTGAACTAATGTCTTGTCAATTATAAGAGACAGATATTTAAGAACTAAAACAAATGCAGATATATTCCTCTAATATCCATTTTCAGTCATTGTAAACATGTTTGTCCTGACCTCTTACAAGTGTTCTTATAACATTCCTTAGTGAAGAGAATGATTTAATACAACAACAGAGGACATTTTTGTGATCTAGAAATGGTGTATGGGTAAATTTCTGGCTATTCTAGTGTTAGAGCCCCTATTTTCAATGTTTAATACATAAATAAATAAATAAAAACTGGATTTAGACAAAACAAATGAATACATAAAAAATGGATTTTGACAACAGAATAGTTTTAAATAATAAAAATCTTTACACAATTGATTTTTGTAATAATTCATGCATGACGGTTAAAAAGTCAATGATGTTTAACAGATTATCTGTGAGACTTGGACATCTTACAGATTGTTGGACATCTTGTGCTATTTTGTAAAAAAAAAAAATCTTAAAAATATTTTAAAAATGTAGAAAAAAAAATAAGTTGCCAGATGTGAAATTTAGATTCAAAGTAGCATCTTTAGAATGCACAGTAATGCTAGATCTTGTCCCACCTGGTCATGGTCTGAGTGGGGAAGAACTGCAGCTCGTTGTGGTCCAAACTGAGACGGCTGAGGGTGAACAGGCCAGTGAACGCCTCAGGTGCCAGATTGTTTAGGGAGTTATGGCTAAGACGAAGCCACTGGATGTTGTGGAGACCCTGGAAGAAGAGTCAGACTGATTTTATTTAATAATTGTGGGATGTTTCTACAGTATGTGTACATGACAGCTACTTCTTTAAAAAGAATAGTGGAACAAGGGAAGCAATTGTCGAGTAGAAAATCCTACCAGAGAAATATATAGAAGTTCATAAAGACATTTATGCCTGCTTCATTGACTCTTTGAAAGCTTTTGACACAGTGAATCACGAAAAACTAATCAAGACACTGAAGAAAATAGATTTGCATGAAAATTACAATTCACTCATTGCAAACCTATACTGAAATCAGGAAACACAAATCAATTTAAAATGTGGCATACAGTGTATGCAGTAAAATTAAAAGAGGAGTTAGACAGGTCTGTGTGCTATCACCCTGGCTCTAGACACATTTAGAAAATTAGAAAGAGTGCCAGGACTCACTGTTGGCAGTTATATAATTCACAACCTACGCTATGCAGATGACACTGTACTATTAGCAGAAAAGGAAATTGACTATGATCTAGTTACAATGTTGGACAATAAAAGTGAGGAATACGGGCTGAAGATGAATGTCAAGAAGACCAAGACAGTGGTAGTTACAACAAAGAAGCACTTACCAACACTTAAAATTCAAATCAATGGGAATGTAGGAGAACAAGTGAAAAGTTTCCCATATCTAGGACAATTCATAACAGAAGACAGTTGGTCTGAACAAGAGATTAATTGGAGGATCTTTCAACAAAATGGAAATAATCCTTTCCACTACCCTATTAAAGTACAGCTGCTGCAGTGCTACATATGGCCAGTTTTGAAGCATGCGTCTGAAACCTGGGCTCTTACTTCCATCTTAGAAAAAAGATCAATGCTTTCGAGATGTGGGCATACAGAAGAATTGGTAAAACAGTATGGAAAGAGAGAAAGACAGTGTATTAATGTGGAAAGAGGTGGGGGTCAATGAATTGTGCATTTTAAAACCATACAAAAATGAAAACTAATGTGCTACAGACAGAGCTGGATTGGAAACATCCAGGAGCAGTCACAGATGAAGATCAACTGAGTTTGGGAGATGGTAATGGATGGACAGAAGTGGAAGACCATGGCATCCAACCTGTGGAAGGAGATGCGACCCTAATGATGATGAAGATGGTGATGATGATGATCTTACCTGGAAGGCCATGTTGGGGATGTAAACCAGCTGGTTATGTGTGAGGGCTAGCATGTTGAGGAACCCGAGCTGTGTGAACGCTCCTGGTTGGATCTCCTCTACACGGTTATTGTCCAGATTCAGTTCCTTTAGTGAAGAGAGGCCGTCGAAAGACTCCTGCAGCAAAATAAGAACAGACCACACGTTTTACCGCTGAATTTAACTGAACATCAACTTATTCGGTTCTAAGTTACACTTGTGCTCTCATCTCAGACCTGATAAAGGATGTCAATTTTGTTGTGAGCCAGATTTAAGGAGACCAGTCGGCCCAGGGTTCGGAAAGCGCCTTCTTTTACTTTGACGATGTTACAGCTCTGCAGGTTAAGGTGGGTGAGATAGGGTGTGTGGAGGAACGCCCCCCTGGGCAGCACCTGCAGGTTGTTGTTCTTCAGGTCCAATTTGAGAGTAATCTAACAGAAGGTGAAGTCAGAAGGAGGAATTCATATCTTTACAACAGTACTATATATATCCATGCACTTGACTAAAACAATGTGACTTTAATTCATTCTTTAGAGGTATTCAGTCATTGACTCAGTTTTTTGACACCTTTAAAAAGCACCAGTTGCCATTCAAAGCCTTGTTCCTTAAGCAGCTGCATGGAGTGAAGGGCAGATACTTCACTTTACTTTTGAATGCCTCACCTCATCCACAGTCGGGGGAATGTCTGTTAGGTTCTTGCCAACGCAGGCTACAGTGAGTTTGGAGCCGTCACAGTTGCACATTCTAGGACATTTGGCGGCTTCCACAGGAGGACATAGTACTAAAATTGGCAGTAAGATCACAGCGAAGAAGAAACCCATCTGTGGTAGTGAAAAGTGTGTTAAAATGATGATAGCAACTCTTTAGTGTCATATATATATATATATATATATATATGAGTGAATAGTACACTTGAAAGAACTAAAGAACCCTTAAAGTTGGATGACAAATATTTTTACTTTTTCAGCTTCAATGAATTATTTTACACTGGTATATATGTAAAATGCTTCTAGAATAAAAGCTAAACTGCTGAAACTAATAAAGAAAAATGTATTCAAAGAGGCAGTTGGCTATAGTTTGTATTGAATCAAAATGAGAAATTCTATGAATCAATGAGAACTGGTTTTATTTCAATACATTTAATTACAATACATTCATGTTACTCATTGACTCTAGTATAGATTTATAAATGTATATGAATTCATGTTTGTAATAACACTTCAGTATATATCTTGGAAACATTACCCAACCAACACCTTAGTCTATTGTTTCCAATTCATCTTATCAAAGTATGTAAGAATTAGCACATTTTCTCCCTGAAGCAGAAAATTACAAAAAAAGTGGTTTTTAGTTCTCCATTTTGCCTGTTTTACTTTGTTGATGAACAATGATTTTAAATTTCAGACTTTTTTTACCAAAAAAGTCTGAAATTTGAAACTATCTTATTCAAATGGATGTTTTAACCTTTACAACATTCTATTTGCAATGGCAGTTTAACCACTGAACGAAACCTGCTGAAATGTCAGAATTACTCTGTAAACTCTCTGCAAATCCAGCTCTGCTATATGAAATCTAATATCTAGATAGACGTGAACAGGTCAGACCTTGATGAAAAAACTTAAAGCATATCCCTCGAAAAACAGACAGACAACTCAGTGAAGAATGAAGACCATGGCTTACCTTCATACACACTTGCTTGGTCACATAAATCTGAGGTGAATTAGGTGCTAATCCACCAGTTCAGGCTTCAGTTATCTGTTGCTCCTTGTCTAATGTACTGAGAACACGTCCCACACTTACAGTCTGAGGTCCAGCAGCTAACAAACAAGGCTTTGGTAAATTCTTTTGCAGTGACCCCTGATCCCCTCTGCATCTCACTGCAAATTAACACCTTGGCTTTACATTTTCTGTCCAGTCAAGAAGCTGAAACACTGAGTAACCTATTGTATTTGAGTCACAAAGATGAATGAACGTAAACTGAATCCCCAATGAAAATGACAGTGTTATAGATATTATTCACTAGTGACATATGGGTAATTGCTGTCACAAAACAAATTGGGAAAAGTCTATAACCATCTTTTTGGGTTGTTTGATGAATAAATGTTCCCCTTTCTACTAAAATAATAATAGATTGAATTTCTATAGCACCCAAAGCACTTCACATTAGTGAAAAGGTGGTGGTGGTGGTAAGCTACATTTGTAGTGTCAATCAGACCCTTCACATGTATTCATAACCAGTGACACTGGAGATACGGTGGTTCAAATGTTTCACCCAGGGACTAGGACAGAGCAGAATTCAATCCACCAACCCTTCGGTTACTGGACTATTCGCTCTACCTCATGATCCACAGCCGCCCCAGAGATAAGAGAAGATATTATCATAATGGATGGAAAACTTCTGAAGCATCTTAAAAATAAACCCATATACACAGTTGTAACATTACCTCTTCAAATGTGTCTTTTTTTATTTCTTGTAATGCATTAGTTATTAAAATCTTGTTAAGGCATCAAATACTCCAATTAGCTTTATTTTTGACAACATATTTAATTTCACCTTGTCCCTTTCAGTTCCCATTTTATTTTACAGTCCTGATCTTAAAATATTTACTACTCAATACATATTTTAACAGCTATTCATCAGTTCAATAAACATTTAATAGAAAATAACAGAATAGCAAAGGTAAATGTGAAATAGAAAATGTACACTATGTGATCAAACCAATCAGTCTGTGCTTCAGTCAGTCAGAATGAGGACTGACAAAGATGGACATGCCGTCACTGTTGTTCTGTGGAGACACAAGCGCATGTGAAGCACTTTGTTCAGTCCATTCAGGTTCAGTCCAGAGTCCATTTTGAGGGGTGCAGCTGAATGTAATCCACACAGATGTCTGAGTGCTCTCAGTTTCTTCTTCAGTGCTGCTGTTTCATTTCAAATCTTCATATCTGTGCTCATTTCCTAAAGGTCCATAAGAGTGTGAGTGTGAGTGTGTGTGTGTGTGTGTGTGTGTGTGTGTGTCCAGTCTTCAGCTCTCGGGCCTGG
Source organism: Apogon talboti (assembly GCA_037367365.1). Lineage (NCBI taxonomy): Eukaryota > Metazoa > Chordata > Actinopteri > Kurtiformes > Apogonidae > Apogon > Apogon talboti. The sequence continues at coordinate 7,497,315 of JAPQRQ010000027.1, read as the reverse complement.
CTCTCTGCAGTGTTGTCTGGAGGTTGTTTTTGGCGTTGCCACATGAATCCAGGGCCTTGTTGTTTCTGGGAATGAAATGCGCAGTTTAGGAGGTTCAGTTCACAATCATGTGTCCCACTTACAAGAAGATCTATTAACTCGTAATAATAATAATAATAATAATAATAATAATAATGTGTTCAAATGTTGTCTGTGCAGTAAAATCATTACTCCTCAATTATTCTCAGTGAGCTACATTTAGGTGATATTTATTCCTTTGCAAGATGACACTGTGTTTCTCAAGGCTTTGGTAACACACTGCCACGCTGTTGGTAAATACTTAATACAGAATCAAATATGTAGTAAACCACCGCTAAAAATGGTCCCAACAAATGCAGCCTATGGAGTTTTATCTTTATTAATGTGTACATTTGCAAAAATGTAAATCTCATCAACTGTTTATATATTTTACAGGGTTCCTACACATCTGAACTCAAACAGGTAGATGTTTACAATGTAAACAAGTGGTGCCAGGCACAACAAAACCCACCCCTCGCGTGTATTGTCGCTTAGGTTGGCATCGATCCAGCTGATGTTATCAATGCTATGCAATACCCTCGGCAAGTTTGTTTGTCT
>JAPQRQ010000027.1:7430104-7447512 GCA_037367365.1 Apogon talboti | reverse complement strand
AACACTTGTAAGACAGGAAATAAAAGTTGATTGTGAGTAGAATACTTGTGACTTGGCTGGAGTTTTCTATTGCTTTTTCTTACTAAAATATTGTGTAATGAAATTGGTTCATTCTTTTTGAATAACCCTGTACTATTTGTACATAGAGTAGTCTTTGTGCACCACATACTGTAACTGTGTGTGTATCAGTGTGTAATCCGTTTTTGCACTTTCTCTTACATGAAACACACAGTGAGTAAAGATTCTAGTAGTTGCAGGTGACTTTATTAACCACCACCTGCGTGGAAAATACACAGTAGCATATTAGGTGAAAAAACATGCATGACCTACAGTTCAAAGCTACAGTGTGTATGTGTGTTTTTTTTAATACTAACCTCAGATTATCTTCCAGAGCCTCATACAAAATTTTATTAAAAAGGAGAGATATGATGTTTTCTTAAAAGATAATAATTTTACAAATAGAGAATGACTAGTTTTTACGGTTTATTGTTAAAGGCATACGTTTGAAGATCTCCAGGGCCCTCACAGGTGGAGGGGTATGTTAATATGTAGGGATGTTTATTTTACTGCACACTGCAAGTAGAGGGTGCTAGAGCCACTGCCTGCTTCGTCACAGTGTAGTGAAGGGGGGATTTGATTTGAAAGTTTTCTTGTAGGAGACCCAAGGTTGACTGCTTCTAAATCTTGTAAATAAACGAGTGTCTCTAGAACGTCTTTATTTCCTAAGACAGGGATTCAGACTGTGTCTTTATTAACCCAATACTATTCCTTATATTTGCCAAATAGTCAATGAGTGCTGTATTTATTCTGATGGTAATAATGCATCTGTTGATTGTGATGTACAACAATATGTCAGATTATTCTATTTCCTTTTAGGAACAATACTTCTATTGAAACCAATGACAAAGCAGGGACTTCAATGGGTAAACTGTGCTTTTAGATGTTTGTTTTAAAAAACAGATTTATATAGTTCTATGTTTTTTTTCCTCTATGTATATTCACACAAAGGACAGGGCACACTCTTATTTACCTCATCCAACACTTTCTATTCTGAACAGTTCAAAGTTTCGTAGGGCTATAAAGCAGTGTTTGTTGAAGCAGAGAGCACATTAAATGCAGCTTAGATCCATTTGGCAAAGGGGTCAAATCAGACTTGATACATTAAAATTCTGTTTGCCAAAGTGGCTGAGTCTGTGTGAAATTTAGTCAAACAAAAAACCACATTGCAGACTGTTAGGGGAGTCTTCTGTCCAAGTGTCTTTGACCGATACAGATTTTGCGATCAGTCACTTTGTGCTCATAAATCAGCATAATCCTGGAAAGAAAATACATGTGGCAATAATTCTTGGCTATGTAATGCTCGTTTTATTTCAGTGATGATGTCGTATGTAAAATTGTTATGTCGTACTAAATAGAAATGCCCCAAAGTCATTTGTGCTTCCACTCCCTCTATAATCTGGGATCCTAATGCATGAAACCCAGTACTGTTGTCTTTTTTTATGTTGAATATTTGACACCAAGTGTACTTACGTCTGTAAACCATCACTAAAAACTAGATACAGTTTTGGATGGGTAGGTTGATGGTCTGTACAGTTCTGTCGAAAGAAAAAGCAGAACACCTGCGCTCCGACGTCCTGTGTTTACGACCTGCATAGTCACGCCACCTATATTCGTGCAGTCTGCTTGACCTTTGGGGTGAAAGGGGCATCTTTTGATCACTGTGTGGATTGTTTTCTAATTGCTTAACATTGATCTATACCTAGATACACTGGATCAGCTGGTGCTTTTGTGTTTTCTTGATAGATTCTGTGTTTGTTTTGGATTCCTGATGGTCTAGTGCAACAGGCAATGTTTTTCATTTTGCATTGACATTCAGACTTGACATAGACTGCATTGTTCTAGTAGTATCAATGTAGTTGATAAATGCATAACTAGGGGTATTTTTTAAAAGTAAATAAAATGTGTTCAGGAGAGTCTTTTTGGACACAATAGAATGAGAAGTTTATTGAACAGCGAACAGTATGTAGCAAATTATTTTTCTTTTTTTTATGTGGAACTGGCCTTTAAGTCACAAACTAGCTCATTAACATTTATCTGGCTGCAGGTTCTGCAGTTGTAAAACAAACTGCAGCATCAAGAGTGAAGTTTTAGATCTGTGTATGTACTGCAGATCTGCTGCAGACAGACTAATAACTGCTGCACCTTTAAAATACTTGTGCTTACCTGCATGTGTCAGGTAGGATACCGTTTTCTTAAGAGCAGCTAATGACAGATACATGTGGGATATAAACATATAGGTGGTTACAGGTTTTGTTAAAAAGGGTAAATGTTTCTGCAGAAAGCTTCTAAAGAAAGCTTCCTTTGCTATATTTTGCATGCCTATCTTTAGGTCCGAGGTGTTGTTTTCAGGTTCTGGTCTGATACATTAGTTTTAGTTGCGTGGCATCAATAAGACTATGTTCTTGTTTACTATTCAAAGTAGCTATGATACTCCTGAAAAATATTTAAATGTCTTTTTTTGTGATGATTTGCTTTTTTCCCTCCTTTTTTTTTACATAAAGTATGTTTCTGTTTGGTGTTGTTTTTTTCTGTTTGTTTTTTTTTGTATTGTCCTAATCATGTATAGGATATGCGGAACTGCAGTACCATGTCCTGACTGTATCTTGTATCATGCATATGAAATAAATTGGGATTTAATGACATGTTGGCTCTGCGTTTGACCTTGCCTGAGTCATTGACCAGCTGCGGCAGCACTACTGGGAGACACACTGGTACTGAGAGACAAAGAACCAATAGATGACAAAAGAGGAGTAGTGTGTTGGTCAAAATCGGGTATCCAAGTCATTCCTAACTTCATCTTTTGATGCACACATACCCTCAATCAGTACATGTGTAGACGCACAATTTGTGATTTTGTTGTCTTTGAGGTCCTGTGTTGTTTTTCGTCGTCCCTTCCGCACCTTCCTTGGTCCTGCTGCTCATCAGTATTCCAGAGGAGTAGGAGATGTTGCGTAATGATCACATCGACACACAGGGGAGCAGTGTTGCGTAACAGTAGCAGCCTCAAAGACCAGCAAGATGAGCGTGCGTGTATTTGTTGGGTGGGGTTGGGATGGAGAGAGGCGAAGCAACGGAAGAAAAGGGAGGGGCTCTTTGGAATGGAGAGGAGAGGGAGCACAGGGTGAAGGAGAATGGGAGAAGATGAAGAGGAGGGGGGTGTGGCCGAAGTGTTGAGATGGGGGTAAACAATATGGCAAAGGAATGGAGAGGGAGAGATGGAGAACGTGAACGCAGTCAAAGCGGGAGGGAGATGATGAGACGCAGTCTGAGTGGGCGATGATGATGATGATGATGATGCTGAGGAGGAGCCTGGCCACACATGTTAATGTCACACCACTATACATGTTACTACAGAAAGCACAGTGTGGTGTGTTTGCCTCACATGAGCGAACCAGAACCTTCCAGCCAGCAGAGGCAGCGCACAGAGCATGATGAAATATAAAGTAATACCTGCTGGGACGAGTCCAGCTGAGGTGGGTGGTGAGCAATCTGGCTCATCACCACTCGAGAATTTTTGCTTTGAATTATTGATCAAACATCACTTGAATTTGTTTACTGCAATGAGAAGAATCAGCATTTTAATCTAAGAGCTTTTCACAGGGAACAGACATTAGCTCCCATCATTTTTGATCCAGTTATTACAATTTTGAGATATTCATTAGTTTTTATTTTTACTTAGTCTCTAAATTTGTTTTTTGGAGAGAGGAATAAAGGAGGACCTGAAAGCCAAGAGGGAGATGGGCCACAGTGCATATGTGGTTTTAGTTTATTTTTATAGTGTTGATCAGTTTTAGCGTTAGTTTTGCTGATAATAAGGTCTCATGTTATAGAAAGCAGTTTTATTAACATTTAAATTTTTAGGTTATTTAAAAAGCCAGTTTATTTGAAGCAGCCACGTTAACCGAGGACAAAAAAACTACAACACTTATTTTACATCCAATCTTATTTCAGTGTACCAGCTCAATTCCCCCAAAAAGTTGAGATGATTCGCAAATTTCATAAACCCATTTGTACATTTTATATGTTCTATTGGGAACAAAATATAGGTTTAAGAGATTTTCACATCATTTCATTTTTGATATTTGACACAATATCCCACATTTTTTGTAATTGGGATATAGCTGCACTTAATGAATGCATTTTGCTCACTGCTTGTTTTCATTTTCATTGACTGCAACAAACCCTTTTTGATGTGTATTACACGAAAAAGACACATAGGAGATAGGTGGGAGGCAGGTCATGCCGAGGATATACTACACATCTGCAACCCCCCCCATTTCAATCCATAAACAATGAGGCCGACACAATCATCTTATTTTCCATGCTTCTTTTTGCCAATCTGTTTTTATTACAAACTTAAAAAAAGAATCTGATACAATAAGAAACTGCAGTAGTAACTCCCCATTCCTGAGGGGCCGCACAGAAAACAGGTCATTGCATTTCAGTAGTGAAAGATTTGTTATACATCTACAGGGTGTACAGATCAGATACAAAATAGGAAAAATAATAAAATACAGGCAGGAAAGAAAGCACTATATTTATACATCATCTGAACTTTTAATTAGATCTATTTTACTCTTAAATGTTAAATCTTACATAGAAAATAAATTTCTTTTATGACAATGAAATATTCCAAAGTGCAAAATAAAATCCACACGTCAATATAAGCAAAGGACATCAGAATACAAAAATCTGGTATTTTTTCCCCCTTGATTAATTTTCAACCCTGATTGTAGAATAGCCTGCTTTCCAGATGATCTGCTATGTATTTAAAACACTAGTCCAATATTTTCCAAGTGTAAAAAACAAAACAGCGTCACCGCTTACAGATGTGAAAGCCAATCAGAGTCTAAATCCCTTAATTACATCCTCACATCTCTCGCCTCGACATAGAAAAGAGGAAAAGGAGTCATTTTGGAAATGCATGCATGTGTCTAAAAATCATTCAATAAATGAGCAGTTTCCATTTTTTTTCTCTTTTAAACCACAGGCCATCTCAACCAGGGTTGACCAACTATAGATCAGCATCACATTCACAGCACAATCATCTCCTTCGTCTTTCCAAACCTCAAACCATTAACCATGACCTTTTTCCAGGGTGAACAGAGGTAGAACCCCTTGAATCTTTCAGGGTAATTTAAACTATGGCATTACATTGCACCAGATAAGGGTGAGCATCTGTGTAAGCAAAGATAGTCTGGGATATGGCTATAGTATCAAGACCAGAGGACCAGGCTGAAAGGGGGAGGAGAACCCACTGAATAAATGAGGTGAAGTCAAATTTAACAGAGCGTATAAAGTGTGACAAACCCCCCCCCAAAAAAACGTTAAGGGTTGACAAATCAATCAAACAGGGATATTAATGACTTTTGTAAATGGGTAAATAAGAGAACAAAGAACAGGGATGAACATGTGATATGCAGTTAATTCACATAAAAAGATGTACATTGCACTTAAATTTCTGACATATGGGGATATTTTTGGTTTAAATGTACTGCCTATGAAAATGTGGAATAATATTGTCAGACTGCCCTGGAAATGCAGAAAAAACCCCCCACAATATTAGCCATCTTTTCCTACACAAACCCACTGTAAACATTCATTTCTTAAACTCCAAATCTCACTTGAAGAATGAATACATTTACCCGTCTTATTAGACAAATGCTGTACAAGGTACAATACACATTCAATACTTTATTCTGTACATCTTTATTTTTGTCTCAGTTTGCATATATTCATGTTATTTTTCTGAAAAAATAACTTCGCCATGTAAGAAACTAAACAAATAATCTGAACATAACTGCTTATATACATTTTCCTGGACGTGTCATTTCTTACTTATACAAATGTTAAGTGATCATTTGCAAAAAACAAAAATATAGAAATAAATTACAAACAAAATTACAGATGCATTTTTTTCCCTTCGCAAATTTACATTTACTGAGATGTGTGCCTCCCCATCCACACAAAACCAAAATAAAACTTGAATGACTGCATGCATATGACAAGCCGCCACATCGCAACACCAGAGTGAACACAAGTCAGGGGTCCTTGGGTCATCGTATACAAAAACATCAACAGGTACAAGTCTGTACTGACATCTCCTCAACGCTGTGATGCATTTAAATACAAATGTACTCCTTGTTGAATCTCTAAAGCATTTCTTGACAGTTAAATAAAATGTGCACTGCCAAACGGAGGGTAAAGGAATGGGGGCTCTATGTCTGTGGGCAGCACACAGCATCAGGAGCCCTGTAATAAAGTGCTGGAAAGCTCAAATGGACATTTGATGGTCTCTCTTCCCTGGAGGGACGATATAACAATCACATGGACCCGGCTGGTAAACATACTGCTGTTCAAGAGCACACACTCTCTGACAAGCCATCCAAAAAGAAAGAAAGTGACAAAACCCACTCAATTAAGAACATTCATCTCTGTATCTTTCCATCTGTCCACATCACTGCTCACTGCACCCTGAACTGAACTGTACAATTCTGTTTTCTCTTTGTAAAAACCAGAGATCAGTGAAGAATTTCAAGAGGGGAGAGAATAGTGTGCGCCTTCGGCTTCAATACCATTTAAGCTCACAAGAAACGTGCTCTGGGTTTTAAAGTGTCGCTCTCTAAGCCAATACACCCTGGACGCCGCTGAGGCAACAGATCCCTCCAGCTGCTTCTCTCCCCTTTTCATTTCCTTCTGTCTTCCCTTCTCTCCCCTCCATGCAGAGGAAAACCTCTCCTTCATAGTCAAAGTCATGCTAAGCCATTTATCACAATCCCTCTTGCTTAGCTGCTGCATCCCATCCCCCCCTCACCTCCTCCTTCTCTGCCTGTTCACCTTCACACACTGCTGACTGCAACCGTGTGCATGTGCAAATTATTCTGCACATGTGTGCATCCATTTGTATAGATTTTGTTAAATTATAACTTGCATGTAAAAGCGAGGTACCAGAACAAGGCTATGTTATTAAAATGCAAAGATTCATTCGCCTTTCATATTCACCAAGGTTTTCCCGACCGTTCACAGTGCAATTTCCCCTGACAGATACGATACATTCTACTACATCACTCTACCACCCTAATGCTTCCCTTTTCCTCCCTCCACTCATTTCATTTAAACCCATGTCATGTCAACTGCTTTCAATATACACCCACTCACAACGGAATTCAACTGTGTCTGAGCACGAGTGCTTTTCAAGGGTAACATGCCCACCATGCAAACAGGGAGTCTCTCGATCACGCTGAGCCACAACAAAACAGAACAGGGCTACACACAAGGAGAGACAACAGAGCCCCCTCTCTGTATTTGTGGCAAGTAGGGCAGAGCAGATTGCAGAGCAAAGTGCTGAGCTTTTCCACAGCCGTCATTCCCTGCAGGACTTGGCTAGGTCATTTTTCACAGCATGACAGTGCAATGCAAAATGGAGGTATACTAGAGCCGGGTCCATTAGACTACAAGCCTAGGAAAGAAAAAAAAAATCTCTCGCATTAACATTCAATGCAAAATAATAAACATAAGAGCTTGGCAACGACTCAAGATAGAAAGGAACATACTCCCACCCGCTTCTGTCAACACACAAAGAATGACCACTGCCAGCGACAAATGAGCAGGGGAGGGATTGGGATTGTAGAGGAACACAACAAATGAAACACTCAGTGAATGTGGTATTTTAAATCTTTGTAGTAAAACTAATTCTTAACTTGTATTAGTATTAGAACACTTTGTTAGAAAAACTGAAAATATCAGGAGTGTTACTGTCCTTAACTTGACTCCTCCTGCAACTGTTATCAAACGAAGGCTTAGTTGGCCAGCACAACAGGCTGGAAGGACTGGTTAGGATATTGCAGGTTGTAACTTCCTAAACCCTCAACAAATGGAGGTTTCTCCATGTAGGAGATCCCGCCGCTGCTGCCGATGATGCCCACACTCTGGGCCGGAGGAGGGCTGGAGAAAGGGTCAAAGGTTGGATGGTTGTTGACGGTGTGCGGAGGTTGGAATGGGCTGGCATGAGGTTGCATGGACTGTGTGTCAGCCTCAAAGTAAAGCGGGCCTGGCGATCCTGGGTAGACAAACTCTTTGGCGTTGGGGGAGAGCTGGCTGGGCATGGGACCTCCGAGGGAGTGCAAGGAAAGAGACAGGGGTTTGTGCTTAAGCAGCTCTGGTGCCGAGATGGTTGTAGGGGAGCGAGACAGCATCCTCTGGGCGGGTGGTACATTGACTGCAACGGACGAGCTACTCGCTGAGCTAGCCCCACTGCATTTCTTCATCTTGGTGGAGCCAAATTTAGTGGCAGCGAAGCTGGCGGTGGTGAAGGTTATGGGTTGGGGACGGGCAGGAGGAAGAGCTGAGGGCGGCTGCTGAGTGGAGAGGTAGGGCAGGCCGCCACTTGGAGGGGATGGAGTGGAGGTGTTGGAGGAGTGGGCAGCGAGGTCAGTGGGAGTGCTGGAGCTGGGATAGCTAAAGAGCCCCGGGCAGGACTGGGCTGGCAGAGGTGTGGGAGAGCTTGACAGTGAAGGCATGAGGGCAGGAGAAGCCTGGCTTCCAATCGGCACAAATACCTGAGCATCTGGGTTGAAACCCAGACTCTTGGCCTCATCCACCTCTGTATCTCCTTTAGCCTCTCTGATGACTCCCTCAGCCCTCTCACTATCACAGCCGAGTCCAGGAGGGTCCTCCAGGTAGAGGACCTTCACTGCCCCTTTCTCTCCAATCTGGTAGGAAACCTCATATGGGTCGATCCACACACTCAGCTCAGCAGGTACATTTGCACGCACTTCTTCTGTGTCGAGGCCACTCCTCTTGGCGGCCAGCTCTACCACTGGGTCCCTCTGAGCCCCTAGGTGAATACAGCGAAAGGCAGAGCCCCGGAGGGGAGCCTCAGGGTACCAGTGACCCTCAAAACGAGACACCAGTATCCTTTCCAGCTCCTCCCCAAACAGGTCAGCTCGACGCCGAGGCAGTTTGTTGTATAGGTATGACACAATGAAGTTGAGGGCGACCTTCACTTCTAGGTGCATGGCTGCACCGGACTGGCGCCGTCTTGAGAGCAAAACGTTTTAGATGATGGTGCTGGAAGTGAGGTGATGCAACTGTAGCAAGGGATTTTCCTCAGGCTTATTGTAAAGTGTGGACTTTTTTAATGATAGCCATGGTAAAGGCAACTTGAGGGCAGGGACAGCAGCTAGCAGGCTTGACAACTCAAGTGTCTACGAATGACTTCAGGTTCCAACTGCGAAGAAAAAAAGAAAAAGCAGGAATCATTTTACTGAACAACAAATCAATAAAGACTTGATGTGAGATCACAGACAGCAGCAGACAGTTAAAACATCATGTATTTTAATTCCAATGGAACTATATTTTTTTAGCATCCAATTCTTCGAAGTAGCCTATTTTTCCATAAAATGAAAAAAGTCACCCTGATAAAGACACACTGCAAATTTGAGTCCAAACCAAAAAATATATACACATTTGTTTTACTGGGAATGCATGTCCAGGACTAGCATAGTGACTACAGTGAGGAGATGTGTATGACTGTGTGTCAAATGGTAGTTTTTGTATTTGTATTTCAGTTTCACCTAAAAATATGCACTTATATACATTAAAAATGATTATCTGATATTTTCTGGGGTCTGTAGCAAATAAGCATGCTCCTTCACCTCTGGAGAATGTGATCTGTAGGACAGGTCATCCCTGTAGCACCTCAGTGCTTTCATTATAATGATATGTTGTGACACATTGTACTTTTAAACTTTTGCAGTTCCTGTGACTTTGAAATTACCAGGACATTCTGCAATTTTGACCATTCTTCAATTAATTCCTCAGCCCTAAAATTTACATACACTTGGATTCAATAAGATTAAAAAAAGGGTGAGATCCTGAATGAACTGAATATAAATGTCCTTCTGTCTACATCTGACTTTTTACGTGTTAAAAATTACCACATAACTGCTATTACTGGCACAGTAGTTATAGGTGTACCATTTTATATTTAGGTTTTTTTTTCCCCACTGCAGGGTGTACTGCTGGATGTAACAGATGCTGTGTTGTGGGCTTCATAAATCCTTCATAATCTGAATCCGATCCCACGGAGCCTCTCCTGCTTAATGCTTTAACACAGTCGCACAACATCCGTTCATCTCAACATAGAGTCAAACAGTATGAGAGGGTAGGTGAAAAAAGGAAAAACAACAACAACACAAGACTCACTCAAGGAACAAGTGTAAAATGGCAGGACAGTTAGTCAAGCCCACAGAACACCATTTCCCACCATGCAGCGTGCACGGTAACCCCCCTCCCCCTTTGCACACAAACAATTCACTCACACTCAATTCCCTGCCAGATGGGGATTCGGCAGCTAAGATTAGAAAGACTCCTCCGATTAAAGACAATTCTAATGTTATTACAGATAAAGCTTCGCTGGCTGCATGCACAGCTACAGGACTGACTGTTTAAGATCAGATTCACATTTTCCTTTTGTATGTGAAAGGGTGACACTGAAGGATAAGACTGGGGTGGTTACAATGGGCTTTATATAGAATAGGACCCCATTTTGCATCATCTGTGGTATAATTTGCTCTCCACCTCCTGTGTTAAAGATAGTCTTGGTGTAGAAAGGGCTCACTGAGCACAAGAGGACCCTCTAGTTCATCAGCTGCAAGAGCCATTATTACTGAGTGCATACACGGCTAAGCTACCAGCAGCATCTACTGAATTTCCTACCTCTTAATATAAAAACGCAACAGCATGATACGCTTCAATGTCATCCAATGACACTAAAGAATAACCATCTTCAAATGTGCATGCAGTAAACTGTCTTCGTCATAAACCACACTTGTGATTTTAGCAAAACACCCACATCTTCTCTGGTTATAAATTTTGAATTATTAGGATCCTTACCTGCAGATTGGTTTGACAGCTCAGATAAACTGAATTCAGTTTTACAGGCCTGTTACAGCAAAAGCATCATCTATACTGCTATTTTTGTTTACATGGACTGATTATCACAGCTGTGTATGTGTGGCACTGTGTGCTGCAAAGCATCCACGCTACATTTTACCTTTTGAGTGCCAATGCTACAGTGATCTTACAAGAAGCACCAACAATGATACTTAAATGAGAGCAAAAGATCCCTTAAAAATGTGACTGGGAATGAGACCAACATATGCCTGATCCAAGTGGCCTCAATACATAAATATGATGTCAACATGAATGTTATCATTTCCCTTTGTCTAGTTGATGCCCCTCACAGTCCTCCTGTTATATATGATCCACTGAATTTGGACAATACCTCACATCTACATGCCAAGTGATAGAGTGAAATATGCAAGCATTGGCTAAGATTGGAGAAATATAATCCAGGTTTGCATGAACGGTAGGCTCAGATAATAAGGTAATAGGGTCTACCTGGGGATTACAGCCATATGTCAGTCAAAAGGCAATGTAGCAGAAAGGACACCGGTTTAGTTGACATGCAGGTGAAGAATCCCTCCTTGCCAAATCGTCGGTGTAAATTAAATTATGAAGTTAATTAAGTGCTGAACAGCCGATCGAGCGAGTATGTGCACTAAGGAATGAAGAAGTGAGTCCGCCTCAGCGTAAACAACCTCACCTAACATGAGATATAAGCGAAAAATACTCGTGACAGCTCAACAGTCTTTGAAGGGGTCACTTTAGCTAAGGGAACTGGAGGAAGACAATAACAAAGAATGAGGATTTTCTTATCGGTTGGACCTTTGCAGTCATTCATTACAATTGGTCCATTTCGATGGATAAGCATAACCTCTGTACGACAAAAAAACAAACACACAGTGACGTACTATTGACAGTAAACACACATACAGTAATATTAAAATAATACTCAACCGTTTCGTGCGTCAGCTGACAGTTAATTACTTACCTATCGTTTCTGATGCCCTAGCTTGACTTCTGCCCTTGTATTGTGTCGGGTTTTACGTCGGACTTGTCGAGTGGCTGGTGTTCAGAGGATGACCAGTGGATATTCTTCGTATTTCTTTTTTTTTATTTGTACCCGCTGCCCTAATAGATGGAGAGAGGCTCTTACACTGTGTCTTGAGCTGACAAGATTGCATGGAGGCTCCAGAAAAACTTTACTGTTTGACAACCCTGCGTATTTATACACTGTGACTCGCCCACACCCCCATGACGACAGGGACTACTTTCTTCTTTTTATAACAGCTGCTGCTTTATTATTGTTATATTTCCCAAATTTTAACGAAACTCTTCACCTATCAGCAAACAATTAAGGCTGACATATTTAAATTTTAAAATTAACTTAGTGGCTGGGTTAGAAACAAAACAGAAAAGTCAATCTTTCCTTTCTGGAGATGATAGTTTACAATTTTCGCCTTAAAATGTCTGTTCAAACAAGTGTACATAAATACAAGGTCTTTCTTCCAAATTGAAAATACAAATTTACCTTGTGAACTCTAATTTGTTTAGCGGATGGATATTTGTAGTTTCCTACTGTGGTGAACAATTTGCTAAAAATATAAGCGGTGATAGCAACAGAGTTTCTATTGGCTGAGATGGGGGAGGACCCACACATTATTGGGCAACAGCGTCCAAGTACCAACTAAACCATCTTGACTGTCACCGGAGGCTTTTGGGAAATGGTGTTCTCATTAATAAACAATAATAAACGATGTGAGGTACTGCTTTCTAATATAAGTGAAAATATTCGTGTCGTTTCAAATCATATAAGCGGAAATAATAATCCACACTCTGACATAGATTTTTTAAAAATATGATTACGTGACAACTATTTGCCACTGAATATAATTTAATATTTTAATGTTTTGACACATCTTCAAATGAATGACAAACAAAACAAAATGCAGGTGATAACAAGGGAAATAACTACCTGCAGTAAAACAAAATAAAAGCAAAAAGTCCAAGAAAAAACAAACAAAAAAATATTAATAGACAGGAGAAATGAAGAAATATGTTTATTTTGGTGAAAAAACCCTACATATAACAGGAGGTAAAAAAATCTTTAGAAAACATCTGCGGAAATATAACTGACCCAAAAAACAATAATGATACTAACACTAATAATAACAATAACAATAATATTTTTTTATTTTTCTTTTATTGAAAACAACGGTTATTCAACGCCTGTGACATCACTTCAATGCGACAAGGTTTGACACTCATCTTTGTCAGTGAACAAAATGGCGTCTTACTGTTTGACTGTCGCTAGACTTCGGGTAAGAAAACGGTATTTAACTTCTATCGAGTTTGAAATTGCAATACTGTTGTGTACATATGTATGAGCAGATGTGTTATAGATCTAGCACATCCGCTGCCACTGCTGCTTGTTGATTTACAGTCGCCAAATTTGCATCGAGGTGCTGCCAGACGGGACACCGTGTCCCCGTTTGACTCCCAACAACAAAGTATTGAGACCGTTATAATGAACATCCCGCCTGACTGCAGCGAATATTAAACCTTATTATCGTTTATAACACCGTTAATTTCAACCATTGATTACTCAGTGGTGGCCAATAATGTTCTCCGATGTGTTGAAATTAGCAAGGTGATCGCAAGGTTACAAGTTTTTATGAAACGCTTACAACGCAGCGGGGGTGTTTTCCTCTGCTCTCCTGTCAGAAGTTCTGGTACATTTATGTTTTTAACAAGCATTAATACTCACGTCCTAAATTATCCTCTTGCTGACAAATCCTTATATCACCACGGTTGCGAGCATTCTAAATATGACTTCTAAAATACTAAACCGATTCTATTTGATTACTTTAAGGCACAAGGTGTTTACTAAAAATGAAAGCTGCTAAAACTCTCTCTAGTCACATGACTCGCCACCTGTGATTTATTTAGAGTGCACATTTGGTTTAATGTCCGTGAGCACGCCTAATATTCACACTCAAATTATTAACATTTAATTGTTGTGATTGTGATCAACCGTATTCTTTCCTTAAATTATGTCATAACTTCTGTCTGTAAATCTTTATTAGTGCGCATGTTTTTAAATGCATCTCATATACTCATAAAACACACACATACAATGATGGTGTAGTGTTTGCACACATTTTACTGGATAGATAGTGTATGTGTGTCTGTCTTGTCATACATGGTCCGCAGTATGTGAGACTGTGAAATCTTGCTGCAATATGATCTGTATAAACCTTCACCCAGATTTTTCTGAGCACAGTGATTTTCCACTGAATATGAACCCTAAGGGGTGGATATAACAGAGTGGATGGTTTAATGATTTCCCTAGTATATGGAAGGATCTGTCATCAGCACCACAGTTTTGAACCCAATCCTTTAATGACTTATGTTCAGTTAATCCAAATGTAACAAAACTGTGAAGCACAGGCTTAATTTTTATATTATAAGTCAGATCCAAACCAGTTCAACTGAGTTTGGCAGATCTATGAAGAAGTAGGTGTTAGTGTTGTAGCAGTTTAATATATAAAACAGAAAAAAAAAGAAAAGAAAGGGTTACATTTTAAAAGGGAGTGTTTGTTCAAGTTTATACTGGTTCAGTGTTGTATGTGAGAAAGGGATTGTAGTGTTATATGTAAAATACACAGGATTAGCAATTACTAATAAACATATTTACTATACTATATTTATATTTTGTGAACTTGGATTTTAGGCAACAGTATATTTTATTTGCGTAACTATCATGTTCCTGGGTATGTGAGTGCATTTTTTAAATTTTTTAATTGCATCGCTTGTCTCTCCTTGGTTATTGTGTAACTTAAACCTTATAGTGTTGCTCTCAGTCTATAATCAAACTGTGTTTATGGCATTACTTCTCTAAATTGTCATCTATTTCCTCTGATCTAGCTCGCCCTTGGAACCGGGGCGAGGCGATTTCATGTCTCTGCAGCCTTCAGTGCCAAGGCCAAGGTGGCAATGAGCCGCTTTGAGCCTGGCTCCCATGTTAACTATGAGAAGATGCACGAGAACATCAACATAGTACGCAAGAGGTCAGTAGCTGCCCTTTCATAAAAACATATGTATACACATGAGGCCCTTGCTGATAACACTTTGGCTAAGGAGGAATGGCTGGTGTTTATTACAGCTGCACTGTAAATCTTGTGACATTTACAGTGTTGACATATGAGGGAAAGGAAGGAGGGCTCATGGACCTAACTTTAGATGGATGGTGTTCCCCACTTTCTAAACTGAGCGCATGCTTTAATCCAGGAATAGGAAAGGCATTTTGTTTAGCTGTCTCACTATCCTTAGAAGCCAGCTTTACCTTGGGTCATTCCATGTCACCTGGGACTTAGAGCCTTCTTTGTTCAGGTTAGGAATTTTCTTTTAAAAAATTCATGTGAAGAATTTGAAAAATCGCTGCACTGCCTCCCATATGGTATGCATCCTAAATATCAAAAGACATGTTTCTTATTTAAAGGCGTTCTTTGTAGTAATAATATTCCAAACTCTGAACAGCAGGCAAAAGTCTCATACGAGAAAGAATTTAGGTCTACCAAAACCAGCAACAAATCAATGCTATGTATCCACAGACCATGTCACTCACCAAATAAACTATAAAGCTCATCTTTTACACGTATCTGTATTATGAAACCATCAAGTTTTCTCTTTTAAGCAAATGCCCATATCCTGCTATTTTGACAGGTACCCAAATGTATTGGATTATACACAGATGAGAGTTGACAGTTATTCAAAATAATACTGTCTCTTATAATCTTCAAGTAGGCTACTGCATCAGCTGATGGTTTACATTATAGCTCTGTTAGTCTTGCTCTGTTTAGAAAACGGCCACAGTAAAACCACAAATCACCTCTGTTTTCTGTACAGTTTGTGTTGTCAGTAGCTGCTCTAAAGATCTGTTTGGAATCATCCAAACAAGGTCAGAACTATCAAAGTTAAGTCTGAAGAGTGGATCAACACACGGTAAACTTAGCAAAGATAATCTCATCACATAATAACATTATACCTCCATAAGTTTCATAATCAAACCCTCCCATGTGGAAGAAATACTTTGATTTCAGCATCGAACTCCATTCTTTTCATTAAGAGCTCATTGGTGAAAACCACAACAGTGCTTTTAACTTTTATCACTTTGTCACTTTCTTTGACTCTAAATGTTGTTTCCTAGTGGTTCTCATCTGATCGTTGGTCAAAGGTCCTGTGGCATTAGTTTTCCCCACCATGGGACACTGGCAGATTAACTCACTAGTCCCCCTAGTGGTCTCATAAATCTATCGGACCATCAGTGTTAATAAATCCAGATCTCTACAATCCAATACGTTGGTATGTTTGGCATAACTACATGGTTCTGTATTCTAAACACTCTAATGACAATTTAGGTCTTTCTTTTAAGATTTGAAGGTAGAAATACTGTGCGTAGCCCCTTAAAAGTTTAAAAATAAGTTTTTACATGAATTTTGAACTGGATTTCTGTTGGGTTGTATTCAATAACCCCTTTACCAAACATGTGCTTTACATTTTTAGATGGAAGTTATATTTAATGGCACTGAAGAGTAGCACCATTTTTATTTACCAGGCTCAACAGACCTCTTACTCTGTCGGAGAAAATTGTGTACGGCCACCTGGATGATCCAGAGGGGCAGGAGATTGACCGTGGCCGAACCTATCTACGACTGCGCCCAGACCGTGTGGCCATGCAGGATGCCACCGCTCAGATGGCAATGCTTCAGTTCATCAGCAGTGGTCTGCCCAAGGTGGCCGTTCCTTCCACCATCCACTGTGATCACTTGATCGAGGCTCAGATTGGAGGAGCTCAGGACCTGCAGAGAGCTAAGGTGAGGCTGAGAGAAGATGAACTCGGATTGGGGTTAATTGAATCATCCACGTCAAATCATACCTGAGGAAATAAAGAAAGGAGGATGGTACAATTCAGGGATTGTTTAAAATATATAAAAAGTATGAGATGTAAGCAAATCAGGTAGAAACTGGTATACTTTTTAAGGTACATTCATTCAGTAGAAGTTGTCAGTGTTTTTGCCTAATGGGATGCATCTCCTACACATGCATAAGGATAATATTGTCAGAATTAGACTTAATATGGAAATTGTCTAGTGCTGCCGCGATTAGTCGACGTAATCGACCATGAAAATTAGTCGACGACAATTTTTTTAGTCGACGCGTCATTTTACCATCTCCCTGCGACCTGTGACCGCTGCCAGAGACCAGCATAGAATCCATGCCAGTGCCTCTATGTGCGCCCGCTGTCTCTCTTGATTTAGGTAGTAGGATAGTCCGAAGCGGGCCCGGTTCTAGAGGCACTGGCCCCTTAAACAAACGTCCTGCCCCCTCAAATTAACGTTTCCGAAAGAAGAGGAATGGAACGCGTCTTAAGTTTCACTTTC
>JAPQRQ010000027.1:7400758-7413472 GCA_037367365.1 Apogon talboti | reverse complement strand
AAGTTGCTAACAAACAAACAAACAAACCGAACCGAAAACAATACCCTCGCCCTCCCCCTTCGGGGGGGCGGGGTAATCATGTCAGAACACATGTTAAGATGTTAAAGAAAGTTCAACTGTTTGGCCCACATCAAGCAAAGAAAACAACAGAGATTATTGAAACTATTATAATTGTGTTCAAAACAACCTTTAAAGCCACTCTGGATAGAAATAGATGTGACATCGCATTAGCATATTGAAAAGATTGAAAGGTGAGTGCATACCACAATAGAAGCTAAAGACTTTCCAACAAATTAAAATGTTTGGGATTTTTTTTGGTCAGGATGTGTAACTATACACTGTTTTTCTTATTTCAAACTGAAGCCTCATCATCCTGTCCTTCTTTTAATTCTCCTATCTGCTCTGGTTGCTGGTTGATTGCAGACAACAGTCTGACTACGTGTGCAGACCAATGACACATAGTGCAGCCACTAAAAAATGTGGAGGCAGATTGAGAGAAGAATGGAGACACTGATCCTTGTGTCACACTGACATAACTTTCAGGCCTATGTAATGTTTTACAGAAGTTGTCAGGTGTCAGGAGTGATGGTGTTAAAACTAAAGTAATTGTCAGACCTACTGCTGATGCTTCTGAACAGACAATGACAATTGATAATTGATGACATGTCACTAAAACCGAGGACATGTGTACTGATTTTAGACATCACCGCCCTGACCCTGTAAGTACCGAAATCAATGACAAGGCTGTTAAAACTGTAGAGTATTTGGGCACCATAATAGATGACAAACTGTCATTCAATAATAACAGTGACATGTTGGTCAAGAGAAGTCAGCAGTGTCTGTTTTTCATTTGCTGGTTTGCATCTCTCAATCTGAAACAGAAAAACTCATTAACCAGGATAACGAAAAGCCAGCAGTAAAATCACTGGTATTCAGTGTCAAAGGTAAAATCCATTGTGTCCGATGGCACTCACTCTCTGAACTCTGCATTTAAGTTCCTTCCTGCTGCTTCCTGCCTCAGACGACCATCAACCAAAACAAATAGATACAAATCCTCCTTCATACCCTCAGCCATCTGTATGCACAGCTCTGTACAACACAGGTAGCACTATCATTCATTTACATTTGATTTAAGTACGTGTTTTTACTGCATCACCGATATTTTTTATGTGATTGTTGTCTTGTGTCTCACTCTGTTATTGTTGTTGTCAATGTTGTTTGTTGCTTTTATTGCTACTAAAGCACAAAAACTTGCCCTTCGGGGACAAGTAATGGTCTTGAATTGATTTGACCTGAAAAAAGAAAACAGTTTTTCTTAGCAGTGGTCATGTCTGTCTGTCAATCATCATTTTGTTTCTTGAGAATAACTGCGAAAACCATTCAGTATTTTTCCACTGAACTTGCTGCTGTTTATTAGTTACCTGTTGAAGTGATGCCCTTTGCTATTCTGCTTAACATACTTTGTGTCTGTTTGCCATCATTTGGTTTCTGT
The DNA here is from genome assembly GCA_037367365.1 of Apogon talboti. NCBI lineage: Eukaryota > Metazoa > Chordata > Actinopteri > Kurtiformes > Apogonidae > Apogon > Apogon talboti. The sequence goes on along the minus strand of JAPQRQ010000027.1, from coordinate 7,411,980 downwards.
TGTCATGGCAATTACATTTTCTACATATTTCTATGTTGTTGAGTGATTTAAGGTGCCATTTTCTGATGCTACTTGACTCCTCTGCTGTCAGTGGGCAAAGACAACCACACTAAGCATCAATAACAAGTACTGCAAGGGCCCCCAGGCAAAAGTGAACATCAGCTCCAGTGTTGGCCTCTTATCTGCTGCATAATTGAAAAACTCTGGTAGTCTGGTCTGTGTCAGACTTTTTATACCCAAACCATGTCCATGCAGAATCAACAGCCCCTCTAATAGGTATCTCCTCTGTGTTTTGTGTTGGTTGGTTTGTGCTTTTTTCATTCATGCCTTGGGGGAAAAAACAAAAAACATTGCTGAATTTGCAAAGAAAAATATTGCAGTAAAGAGTGTGATTTGCAACCCAACATAATAAATTATAGAGTATAATATATGCTAGGTGTCATGTTATCAAAGCACACAACAATGGAAGGATTAGAGCTGCAAATAATGAGTATGATAAACTCTTCAGTCACTTTTCGTGTGGATTAATATCCTCCTGACACCCAGCAATGCATTTTTGTCCTCTGTAGGGGACAAGAGTTTCACAGGTTTATGAAAAATAAATAAAAGCTGTCCACTGCAAAGGACATTCCATAAAATTTTTAAAAATGCATCTGAAAAAACTGTTGCATCGTACCATTTCCAAGAAAGGTAATTATATAATGTAAAAAAAGCCTAAACTTGTACTTTCCTGGGTGTCAAGAGGATATAAAATTTGTCTTTGTACCCATCTTGCCAAAAGTAGGTCAAAGTCATGCATGTAATAATAAGTTGCTTTTCTTATACTTACGACTTTATGGTAATGAGATCTGGTGTTTGTGCATTGAATCACAATTAAAACAGTCTGACCAGGCCCTGAAGGCGCTCATGTGACCCTCACCAGACATCATACAGTAGTGTTACAGCTGTACACACTGACCGCACACTGCAACCTTCTGTTTTACAGTGACTATGGGCTTCTTTGACGACATTCTTATTCCACCAGAGTCACTTCAGCAGCCTGCAAAGTTGTATCCTGACCTAGTTTTTGATGAAAATATCAACTGTTTGTACTGATTTAGGCTGTAATTTGCATACCACTGTGCTGCCGAGCCTTCCTTAACTGCAGCATCAGTGATGAAGCAGAACAGGTTTGGCTCTGGGAGTATGAGACAGACGAGGGTGCCCATGACCTCTACATGGACCAGGGAGAGGAGATCCGCTTTCGGGTGACAGATGAAGTCTTTGTGGACACGTCACCAACAGGCCCAGCCACTGCGACAGTGGACACGCCAGCGCAGCCCGGCCAGTCAACAACACCACCAGCAGAGGCCAGTGTGGAGAAGAAAGAAGCACCGTACACTCTGATTGTAAGAACACACTTAAAGGTTATGTGTCAACTAAGAACATGATACTGAAGGAAGTACAGTATAACCTCTGATCTACTTAGAAACAGCTCTAAACCACTCACATACCCTACCACAGTTTAGCCACTAGAGAGCACTGAAACATTTAGTTTGTTTGTGGTGTTTCAAAGGTTCTTGTCCGTTACTTATTATCTCACCGTCTCCTACCAGTTTATTATTATGGCTTAAATAAGAAAAAATAAGTAAACTTCAACTAAGTCCATGGGACTTTACAAAATCCTGAGGCTCTGATCCAAATAGTGTTTTAATTTTAGTTTCATATTTTTCCATGGTCAGTAAATTGTGACTTACTTCTCATACCAAGAAAATAAATTTTTTTGTATTTTTTTAGTTTATAAAAGAAAAAAAAAGAAATGCACATATTTTCATCACGGCATTAGAACAAATCACTCACAGCTGTATGTTTCTGATCTAAATGACATTTCAGTTTTCACATTTTAGGTCAGACATGTCACACCTTGTCTGTTTTTATTGTCATTTTATTGTGTTTATTCAGTTTTCACTGCATCTAGTCTACAAACAACAATGTAGAGTAAACCTGCCACCTTTCAATCATATGTCTGCTTTACCATGACAACAGTCAGCCTACTGCATGTTTTTCATGCTTTTCCACCAAAAGAGAAGGTTGACATCAGATTTAAAGCAAAAAAAAAATCAGTCAACAAGGTTTTTTTCCAAACACACACGTTGTGACGTACTTTGAATGAATCTTCAATGACCAGGTGAGAAAGCTGGCTCCAGGCCTCACCAGTTCCACTAGTTTTCTGAAATTTGTACTGAATCCAAGAAGCTCTTGAAGAAACTATGCAACATTTAGTCATATAAATAGTGGTTGTTGAAATCAAATCAATGTTCATAAATAATTAACCCATATAAAAATAAAGAGTTAAAAATTAACATTGAAGGTGTGTTGAGCAGATAAACTAAAGTTACTATTTTGTCCAGATACACACAACAGACATTACAAAAAAGGTTAGATATTTTCTTTTTTGCATAGAGAGAAAAAATAAATGATGGAGGAAAGTAACAGATTTAATTATACTTAGGAACACTTCACCATAAAAAAAGAATTTCAGTAAAAATACTTATTAGGAAACAATAGTCAACAATAAAAGTTACAAAAAGAAAACTTTGATGCAATACTTAGATCTCTGTTTTTTATGCAGCACAAAATAAGTTCCAGGTTCTACACAGTTAACTTTTGGAGATTTTTGAGAATTAAAGGTTTTTTGTTCACGTTACAGATTATCTGCAGTCATTAGTTTGATTTCAGGAACAAATTGTGTATTTAGATAAATTCATTTTGCAGATGATGAGTAGGGTTTTATAGATGTTCTATACTAATTTCAACCCACTCCACTGAAAACTACCATGCAAACAGATAAATGCATTTTGAGCTTTCATAAGTTAAAAAAAAAGTATTTGGAGTTTAGAATTTTGCACCTTAATTTTAGAATTTTTCACATAATTCTTTGCAAAGAAATCCATGACAGGAAATGAACTATAAGAATGAGGTGAGAAGGTGTGGAATTACCCCCTTAAAGAGATGGAGTAGAACATGCGTAACAACTACTGACTTAAATACTAAAATAAACCATTTGTAGATGTAACTCTCGTGAACGTAAAATAAAATGGCCTGTTTTATCTGACCTCTAATTCTTTTTTTTTTGTTGTTGTTTTTTTCCAGGGGACTATCTGTGAGCCGGGGTTGGGGCTGCTGTCATGGTGGAACAGTTAACTGCACATAGAAGAGGAGGAGATTTGATCGTTATGAACTCATTAACCAGGAGGACCAAAGGGCGAGACAAGGAGAGACACTGAACTCTGTTGTTTGAATGCAGGCCAGCAGGACAGAGAAAAAAAGGAGCTGGTTCCTGATGCAAGACACAGAGCGAGTAGAAGTGACTTATATAATCTCTGTCCCACTGAGACTGACTGTGTTGTGAATACTGCCTCATGTTGATCATTTAGTTTGACTGTTGCACATGCACAGACAGCAGCAACTGACTTTAACCTATGTACACTTTGATATGTTGTTTGAAAACAAAGAAATAAAGCTGCGAGGCATTTTCCTTTGATATAAATGAACGTGGGGGTCAGATTTGTCTGAATGAGACCTGACAGCAGGGTGTGTGTCATCAAGATCTATACAATGGTACAATAGTAACATTAAAAAATATTAAAACAAGTTAAAAAAAAAAAAAAAAAAAAGGCAAGACCGGATGTGATTTGAGACTTTTTCATTTTATGTGATTAAAGTAAAAAGGGATTAGCGATCTGCCTTTAAACCCTGCATTTTGAAGGACAGTGAAGGGCGGTGTCCTGCTTGTTTATAACACATCTGCCCTCTGCTTTTATAGAAATGCTATCTGGGTGAGTTTACAGCTCACATGCACTTGTTTATTGTGCAATCACAAATGCAGTAGGCTGTTTCATGTGACAACTGCATGGCCACATGATATTTTTCATAGCTGTTAGATTTTTAATACAAAAGAATATCTACACATATGGTCCATATAAAGAATAAATGGATAAATTAAGAATATAATGGAGATAAACATGTATATTTGGATGCACTCAGGTCTCTTTAAGCTCTATAATTATTTAATATGTTTTATTTGAACATATGCCTGCCTAATTGAAATGTAAGTAAGTAAATTGCAATCTTTGTCACAAGAGGAAAGAGGGAGCTGAAAAAGAATGCAGCATCTTAATCCCGATCAAATCACATTAGAAACAATGGAAAGCTCCGTGTAAAAAGAGAAATGCTCAACACAGAGCACACTGTTCCCTCAACAGATTGCATGGCGTGGAATGAAGACAGTCATTTTCACACAGACACACACAGATACACACACACACATCGGGTCGCATCACGCCATCGGAATCTCCGCCAGCTGCGCAGACTCAGCAGCCCCTCACACCGTCACATCAGGGTTTTCCGTCGGTCTACGCGGATTTATACTTATTTATTTAAATACGCGTTATATAATACACACCGCCTTAAAACACACACACTCGCGTACTCTGATCGTCCTCATCCTACCAACCCAGCCAATGCAGTAAGTAAGATTTCTGTCAATATTTTGCATGTGGAAGTGGCTGCAGGGGAGTGTGTGTCCGTGTGGCTTTGTTTTGGGGTTGGGACAATGTATGCTGTGCATGCCTGAAAGACAGCACACATTACGGAAAAGGGACACATTCCAAGTATCAGTTGTCAGGTTATTACGGTGGGGACTGATCTGATCAGATCGACGGACCTGTCACCCTCCTGTTGTCTAAGTTATTGTCTAACATCACTCATTGCTTTTTTTTTCTCCTTTCACATATTTTCTCCCCATTCTTCAAAGAACCTGCAAAGATCCGCAACTGTAAACTGATTTTTATTTATGGTTCATTATTAAAACATAAAAAAATGCACAGACATTACATTTTTTTATCTGTATGTTGACATTTTGAGGAAAAAGTGAATGAATTAATTTAGTTCTCGGGACGAACTCCATTTACGCAAACACACACAGAGACAGAGAGACAGAGTTTAAAGCCTGCTGTGGTCATGGGACATGGAGTTCCCGACCCCGGCCGTAGGATCCATGACCCTCCTCTTAATTTCATTTCTCATATCTGCACATCCAGATGTTGTTCTGCTGCTAATTTGGTGTCAGGGGAGCTTCATGTTTTAGTTCACGCACAGCTGCTCACTATTAAAAACAACCGTCCACTGATAATGATAATAATCCTGTATTTAAACCTGCGTTGCGTGTGTGTTTGTTGTGTGTTTGTTGTGTTCTGCTGTACTGCGGTCAATGGTAGGACTGTAGTGTGTGTTTATTGCAGTAGTAGAGGCTGATGATACAGGATGTGTCACTGTTCATTTGGGAACGGGGCACTGACGTCATGAGGCTGCAGCTGTTCTGACGTCACGTCACGCTACATGCGGGGCCCCGGTGCCCTGCGACGTCATTGGAGGAGTGGGCACGTAAAACGTAAGACACAACCCACAAATAAATACAGGGAGCCTGTCTCTAAATTCGAGACATAAAATGTGTTGAATAAAATCAAAATTATGGTGTCCAGTATTCCACTGCAGTGTCTGCACAAATAGCCCAATAATAATAATAATAATAATAATAATAATAATAATAATAATAATAATAATAAGGATAATATTAATAATAACAATAGTTGTCTAATTATAAAATCTATGTTCCTTTTTCAACCTGCTGCCATTTCTTATTTTTCTTTTGCAACCTGTAAAATAACAGGAATAGGAATAACTACAACAACATCACTTTATTTACATAGCACTTTTCCAAGCAATGTTACAAAGTACTTTACAAGAATATAAAGCAGATAAGACAGGGCAAAAATACACAACTACTACAATAAGTAATACCAGAATAACAAAAATTAAACCAAAAGCTATTCACTTTATTTTTAAGAAATCTAGCAAAGTTAAATTTGTTCACCTTGCTGCTAGATTTTTTTTCTTAATACAAAATAATTCGACAATATAGTTTTAATCTGAATGACAGCTTCCTTCACTTGCATTGACACCTCTACTGACCTCACATTGAGAATTCCACTGAACATCTACCAAATGCAAAATAAATATCTGAAATTAACTCCAGACCTTTTACCTGCTTCATTTGTCATACAATAACCAGAGAACAGGACATATCTGGGCATGACGCAGCTTGTAAGTCGGAAAATGGAGGGACTTTGTTTTAAGTGGTTTTAATTCCTTAATGGTTTGTAAAAATGCATTTATTAAACCCCTTTAATTAAAGCTGAAAGTCCACACTTGATTGCTTCATTTCTAACCCACTGTGGTGGAGTTCAGGCAAACTGACAAAATTTATGTCATTGTATGTAAGTATATTTTACCTCTTTCTAACAGGGCTGTGATTATAGTGTAGTCAGTTTATTTCTATGAAAAGACTCAGTGAGATCAAGAATCTGTTTTACCAGTCCATCCATAAAAGTGAAAGACAGGCAGCCATTAGGTTTAAGACATGATTATAGACGCACATTGGGTACATACAAACAAAAGTAGTGTACATTAAACTAAAAGTCCACTGAAGAGTCATAAAATCTTAAAACTAGTGAATAAACATTCCTCAAAAACCTTCAACATTAATCAGGTATGACATCTACAGCATAAGGGGCCAACCTCCAAGTCATTTACAACTTCAAATGCATTTATGCAAAAATAACGATTCATACCATAGCTACATTGGGCGGTTATGGCTCAGCGGGTAGACCAGGTCATCCAATAATCAGAGGGTTGGCGGTTCAAATCCTGCTCCATCCCAGTTGTGTGCCGTGTCTTCACCTACTGTACCTCTAGTGTCACTCACACTGGTGTGTGATTGTGAATGAATGCTTGGTGTGGAAGGACAGCCATTCTTTCCATCGGTCTGCCCCAGATGTAGCTTACACCACCAGTGTGTGAATGAATAATAGATTCAGTGTAAAGCGTCTTGAGTGCCTAGAAAGGTGCTATATAAATGAAATCCATTATTATTGTTATTATTATTAGAACAACATAATACAATGGTAGACCTGCACAGACACACATATCCAACCACTCATCTTAGGAGGATGAGAAGTTTATTGCAAATGTCCTAAAAAGGTGTTGGTCACTACTTGCCACTGGATCAGCATCAGTGCTCCATGGCATTCATCCCACTGTCTGTAAACTCTACTGAAAGGATGAGCATCATTCTAGCAAAATATTTCCCTATTTGGTCTTTTGATGATGGCGGTGAAGAGTGGTGTCTAACACATCTGTGAAATATTTCCCATGGATGCTGTTAGGTTGAGATATGGTGACTCTGAAGGCCATAACTGATGATCGACATCATTTTCATTAAACCACTCAATGAGCCCTTGTGCCCTGTAGATAGTTACAGTGTCGTTGTGGAAGAGATCACTCCAATCAGGTTTCTCCTTTCATTTGTCACTTGTCTATATTTTAGTAATAGAAAAGAATCTCACATTTTTTCATGAAATTTAAGCCTAAGCCAAACCTTTTTGGTTCGTGGGTGAGGATCAGGGTTTCTGGTTTGAATAGATGTTCAGTGACCCCCCCCCCCCCTTCATCATGTCTAAAGCCATGTGATAATTCCTTGATCCTACTTCTGTCTGTCCCTGTGGTCCCTCTCCTCACAGCAAGTCTTCCTGACATACTTGAAGCGACAGCGTTGACCTGGATATCCGCCGAGCCTTTGTCGCACATTGAGGCATTCCTCTTCAAGCAGACGGTGTCGGCAGCTCACCAGCAACCCAGCAGCTCCAGGAGTGGCTGCAGCATCCGTCTGAGAAGAAGAGTAAAGTCACTTTGTCCACGCTGCCCTCACCTGTTGTCCTCATCACATCTAAAATGGCAGACCCCAGCCTCACGTCGCCTTCTGAGACCCCCCTGCGCTCCCCAAACTCCTCACTGACGCTCTCCTTCCCCTTCCTGAGAGAGGGGAGTCGTGTGTGGAAGGAAGGAGCAGAGGAGCCTCTGCCCCGGGATCTGCCCAGCCCACTGCCAACCAAACGCACCCGTACCTACTCAGCGTAAGTAGACCAGTACTGAAACGATTAGAGACAACCTTAAATGTGCATCTTCTTTGACTGTGTAATAACATCTGACATGTTGCTATATCATGTCTGGCTTACAGACTGTGGCTACTCATGGAGAAATGTTAAATACTGTTGAGTACTGTTTACACTGTGTTACACTGTGAGTCAGCAGATTAGTGCTCTCATCTCTGCTGCCGTTTTGTTGTGACATTATGAGATAGTGTGTAGGAGTTGATTTGTTCATCTTCCTTCCTCAGCTCCTTTGTGAATCCTCCTCTCTTTCCTTTCACTTCCCTCTTCCTCTGACTCTTCATACTTCTATATAGCTGCTATGATATTAACGCACTGACAAATCATATTGAGCGTCCTTAAACTATTGTCTCCTTGTCTACAGGACAGTACGTGCTCACTCAGGTCCAGTGTTCAAGGGTGTGTGTAAAAACTTCTCCAGGTCACAGGGTCACGGCTTCATCCGGCCCTCCCACGGCGGTGAAGACATCTTTGTTCACATCTCAGAGTGAGTGTTGATAACATTAAACACTATTTCTCAGCTGAGAATGCTGTTCCATTACACATAGTGAAACAAACTTACTGCAAATCTGCCGTGTCAACTAATATGGCTGCAGAAACTCAGAAAACAACACTGTGTGTGCATGGCTTGTTCAGAGAGAACTGGAAGCAAGGAAGGAAGGAAGGAAACTGTTTTAACTCTCCTAGGACATTGTGACACCTGCAATAAGTGAAAAGTGCAGCAGCTTCTCTTGGCTGTTTTTATTGTATTCAGGTCAAACAGTACTACAGTCTCAGCAAAAGTAAATTCTCAAAACAAATTACACAGGATAATCTATTTATCATGTAGACAAACATTTGCATCATGGAAAAAAGTGTTACATTAATCCATTAGTTATGTTTCCTCAAATGCGCAGTCCTCCACCAGATATCAGTCTAACATGTATAAGAGCTTTTTTTGATGAGAGTTACAGGAAAGAATTTCACTCTCATGTCTGTTTTTAAAGGGTTATTTCAGTTTTTTAGTTACTTACCCATAGTCAGTACATTACATTGAGTAAATGCTCTTTGGCAGGAGAACCAGGTTACATCCATCTACATTTGCTTTTAATAGTCATGATGTGCAAATACTCATAACATGATGCTCATGATAATGATACAGTATGTGTTACAGGAGAGTGTAAGATTTAGGGAGAGTTAGGATTCAGATCTAATTTCTGCTTATGATGCTGCCCCTGTGACCCGGACTTGGATAAGCAGAAGATAGAAGAATGGCTAGATGTAATTTCTGAAACTGAATACAATATTCATAATCATGTTTGCAGTTGTATATATTCAAGAAAAAATAAGCTCTATTTTGTTTTTGTTATGTCAGAATGAGCTGTTTATTTTTACAGAGGGAGTGGTTTGTCCATCATGTTTCGCCACTTTAGAATGAATTTACTCTTCTTTTTTCTGCTTTATAGCAGGTACCATCTAACATTAAGGTGCATTATATCACCCCCTATATGTTTGAGTGTGGACCAGAGTTAATAGCCTCAAAGAACAAGGGACTTTCATATTTTTTGCCACCACTGGAGGAGAGGGTGAGGGGGGGTTATGGTTGGTTTGTTACAAACAACACAAAGAATCTTTAAAATGTACTTACATGATGTTTAAACAAACAACCTACATGACTGTAGATAATACTACTGTGCTGCTCTGGTGTTACCGTATTATGTTGACGTAATAATAGCTATCTTGTACAATTATCCTTATGAATTTGTATTATTTTACTTGCTCTGTGCCATATATATTATAACTAATTCAGTCCTTCTTAAGAGTTTAATCTTCAAAGACCTAAACAGTTGCCTGTGGCCGATGCTAAATTATACATTTTAGTAACTTTTGAACCATTAATCCTGTCAATACATGTAAATACTTTAGGTAAAATGCAGTTTCTCAGCTTTTCACGGGCACTGGATGTGTCTTATTTAGTCAATCAGTCTCTGTAGTGAACATGGTAACACCATCATTTTCTGCAACATTGATTCACCAGTAAAACCCATCTAGTTTGACAAATGACACTTCTTTTTATGTTCATTTGATGAAATATTTTGCTGAAAAAGTCACTGTTTTAAATTTTATCTGCTCTGATATAATAACATTTAAATTAACTCAGCTTTTATGAACATCTACACAATCAGTGAATTAAACATAGGATAATACCTGCTGTTCACTGAAAAATGCAAAACTGCAGAGGTAATATATAATTAATGGTAATAAATAACTTAAGAAAGGTTAAATGTGGGGAAAAATTCAATTGGAAGTTGCCGCAGAAATAGTTCTAGGTCTTGAAGGGTTAAATATCTTTAAGCAGGTGGTTTGTTTTTGGTGGACTGACTGCTTCTGTAAACCATATTCCCAAGACATGCATTTGTTACAGCATTTGACATTTTTACGTTCACTTTCTCAAATGACACAATTTGTAAGTGTCTACATTTTTTACTTTTGAAGTGCTGGAGGGCAGCACGATGGTGCAGTGGACCAGGGACCTTTCTGTGTGGAGTTTACGTGTTCTCCCCTTGTTTGCGTGGGTTCCACCATCCAAAGACGTATGTTAATTGATTTAGCTAAAATTTCCCATAGGTGTGAATGTGAACGTGTCAGCCCTGTGATAATCTGGCGACACGTCCAGGATGTACCCTGCCTTCGTACATATGTAGCTGGGATAGGCTCCAGCACCCCTGCAACCCTCTCGAGGATAAAGTGGTTCAGAAGATGACTGACTGACTGAAGTGCTGGAACTATTCTTTTTAACTTTGCAGCCATCTAGGTTAACTGTTTTCCTTTACTGTAAAATGGTGTTACTTCTTGTTGCTGCCTAATATGTAGATGATATTTCCTGTGTTCACACATTTAATACACTTTTAAAAGCTAACGGCAGGATAGAATCAAACTAAAGTCATAACATTCCCTCACCGTCATCATCTTGCTCTGTTCCAGCGTTGAAGGAGAGTATGTCCCAGTCGAGGGAGACGAGGTCACGTACAAAGTGTGCCGCGTCCCACCCAAGAACTTGAAGGTGCAGGCAGTGGAAGTGAAGATCACACATCTCAACCCAGGGACGAAACACGAGACCTGGTCCGGGCAGATCATCAGCTCGTAGGCCAGAGCTTCAGACCTGGAGGGTCATCCTGGGCTGGAGGGTGGGGG
>JAPQRQ010000027.1:7371717-7389198 GCA_037367365.1 Apogon talboti | reverse complement strand
CTTGCAGAAGTGTATTGATGTAGGTGGATGTTATGTAGAAAAATAATTTTGTTACTTTCAAAAATAAAGTTTTTTTTCAATTTGTCTTAGAACTTTTTGAATTACCCTTGTATATGAATTCTAACATTTATTTACAGTGTATTAATGTCAGATGTGTTCACTTACATGTTTTGAGAGGAGTTTCCCATCCTTGTACTGCACAGTCCCATTCTCAGCAAACACGTAGTCAAACTTGTGTATCACTGCAAACCAGAGGACAGGTAGGTGAATGTAGCTAAATGTGCTAATCTGAACATCTGACAACTGAAGGACAAAACGCTCCGGTTGCAGATTAAAGAGTATGTAACACTACCTTTCCTAAAACTTTAATCTCTCTTTCCCATTTGCTTTAGCCTGTGTGTTCATGAGTCACTGTCTCCAAGTGGGTTCTAAATATCACAAAACCTGCTACTGAAACAAGCTGCTAGGTGATCACTTAGTGTATGCAGTTTTAAATTACAAAGTAATTTAACTGACCATTTTAACACAGCATTTTGCCATTTCTCAATAGTGTGTTACAGTTGTTGTCATCTTATTGTGACTAGAGCTGGTTTACATTTTCCGTCCATTTAGGGTGATATTTTTGGGTCTCTATATTATCAGCTGGCATAGTTTACATCCTGAGGCATGGAGGGATTGCTCTGCCACCTTTAACATACTTGGCATGAGAAACAGTACGGTTCCCTAGGCACAATACATGTACATTCCAGTTGTGACCTAACACTTACTCATAAACTAGACTGTTCAGTTGTCTTGCCAGTCTAGTGTGTGTTAACTCAGCTGGAGGGATGGCACTGCTGTGCAAGGTGGTTATGGTGGTGGGTTTGGGACTCAGTTTGAAGTAAATCTTAGGCTACCGGTAGGTTCAGACAGCAGGTCTTAATGCACAATTCGGATTTTTTGGTAAAATCCGATTCTTTTGTGTGCTTGTTCATATTACTCATTAAATGCGACCTCTATCAGTTTTGAGTATGAACTGAATGTGACCCTGAAGTGACCCGCATGTGCAAAAGAGGTCCTGATGTAACGTGACCACGCAGGCTCGTACTGTGTTTATGAAGGTAAATATGTTTTTCCCACCACTTCTCCTCCTGGGACGCAGAATTGTGACGTTTGTTGCATTTCAATGACGTAAAGGTTGGATAAATGCGACCTGGCCGTTCAGACTGAAGTCACATTGCAAAATATCTAATATGTATCGGATTTAGGACCGCATATGAAAGTGGCCTGGGTCAGATTTGAAAAAAATCAGATTTATGCAGTTCAAACTGTCTTTAACAGATTGGATACAGGTCACACATGGGCAAAAAAATCGGATTTGGGCCACATTTGTCTGCAGTCTCAACGTAGCCTAAGTAATGGAGTGATTGTGAGAGATAAGTCAGTAGTCATTAAAGAAATCGTCATTAGAGAAAGAGATCATTATCAATAAAAGAGATCATTAGAGAAAGTCAGTAGTGTAGTAATAGATGGAAAGTAGTTTCCATGTGTCCTGAATAATGTCATTAATTAACTTACATCATCTATGAGATACATTGTCCTTTTCTACAAACATGGAACGGGGGCTGTTCTGGTTCATGAACAGAATTTTTAACTGTTCAGAGTTTTTCAACCGAAAATTGGTACCAACAATAGGTAAACAGGTTTACATCTGGAACTTTGGTTCCCACCGAAAAACAGTTGCTGTGTGCACTACTGTGGGTGTGTCACATAACAGAAGTATTCTACAGCTGGGTGGAGTAATACAAGCCATTTCACAAAACAGTTTCTTCTTTACACTTCTGTGGATTCAGAGGAAGAGTAATTGTATCTGAAATGTCACAGCTGAAATAAACCCTTGTATGAAAGCTACGGACGGGTGTGTTTTTTCTGGTTTTGTCCTGAAATGCTGATTATCCAGCACCAAGCAAGATTATTCACTACAGGGATTTGCATATAGGGTGCTCTGCTGAACATGGTGCACCACCCTCTGTTTGTTTAAAATGGTTCCACTCAAAACCTGTGGAAATGTTGGCTGGTTTATCAAGCTATACTAAGATTTCCAGAGTTAGAACTGATTGAAGAACTAGAAGAATTTATTTACTGAGATAAAGAAGGAGAAAGTCTAAAGTGCTTTGTTTGTACAGAGGATCTCTCTGCTATTATAACCTGTGTCACTGTTGTCTTTGTATTAACTGTCCATTATGCTGCATAACTTTGGTCAACTCATGGCCTAAATCCCATTTTCTTCCCCAGGGGCCCATCCTCTCTGTCCTACTCCCTGTGGTCTAGCGTCCAATTAAGCAGAACCTACAATAAAACATGTCAGGCCATGCGGTGTAAAGGAGGTGAAGTTTTTAAAGTGTCTGTGGTTGAGACAGGAAGAGGCTCGCTCACCATCATCTCCCTCCCCGAGTTGTTCTGCTATCTTGGAATAGTCTGACCCTCCCACAATGCCGATTTTCACTTTTCTCCGCAGGGTCTGGAAGAACTCATCAAGCTGTGGGTCAATTTTCTGTGGAACGGGAACAAAATACACAGCACATTATCACTTCTGGTTAACTAACAGAGCTCCTGGCACAAACACACAAGTCTGAACATGCACAGTTTTTTGGCAAGTATGGCAGGATTTGCTGTTGTGTGGTTTTTTTTGGAATATAGCCCATTTTCCAGCATATGGAAGACACAGTTGAACGTAGCAAGGGAGACCGGATTATTATGTAATATCTTGGCAATGGCAGGCTCTACACACATCTGTTACCTTACATCCACTGATTCAAGGTAAAAACAAACTGAACAGAAACCATCTTCATGGAAAATAGGAAGACTGAATGAACAGCCAAACCATCCATGAATTTATTACAGTTTTTCTCTCACATATATTTCAAAAATTTGGAAATAATTATTATTCCCTGTATAAATTTTCATAAAACAGTCATTCAGTATGACCTTTCCATATTCCGCTATTAGAGTGTTAATATGATCTCAATTTACATTTTATTTGTTTTTAAGAAAATTAGGTTTGTGATGGCATTCTGTGAAACAGACATGTCACGTGTGACCTTAAACGTAAACAGAAGAAAACCCTTAAGCTGTGATGACATGACCGGGACAGTCTGCGAGTCTATTTTGACAAAAATAAGTCACTAGACCCGAAACAGACCTGTAATCTAACAGTCTACACCCAACACACGAGTAGGTCCTCATTCCGCTGTAAATAAATTTTGATGTTTTGTGCAGAAGAAAAGCTAATAAATAAATAAATAAATAAAAATCATAGAGTGGTGCATTTTTGAGATCAGCGGGACAGAATGTGCTTTCGTCTCCCATCGGGAAAATCAGTTTGAGACAAATGGTGATATCAGAGCACCAGAGGAGAATGAAGCTGGTACTAAAGGGATGTTGCTTCGGTAACCGCGCACGTTGCCGGTTCGTTGATCCTACGCGCTCACCTCTCTGGGTGGTGTCAGAGTCCCGTCCACATCAAACAAGCAGAGGATGTTCCGGTCCGAAGAGAAGCCCCTGGACTCACCCATCGCCCCTTCCCTTTCTACAAATATCACCTCTAATTTGCAAGTTTCGTAGGACATAAAATACACATTCACATGAGGCACAAAATTACATAGGCTACACTTCACGCTTTTTTTTCCCCTTTAAAGACAAGTTTTCCTCTTCTTATGCGAGCTGAGATCCAGTTCTTCTTTTCTTTCTGGTCCACAGTCGTGTTGTCCCTGCTCGGCTTGGCTCGGCTCAGCCCGGCTCAGGGTCTTAGACACATTCCACTTCAACAAGCTCGACGTGCAAGACGTGCCAGGTTTCTTTTGCGACACACAACTCAGCCGGCAGCCAATCACAGACTGGATATTGGTACTGACGCAAAAGTGGGCGGGACATATGATATAAATACATCAGTCAACAATTAACCGACCTTTAACCTACAAGTGTCAGTTAAAAAGAAGTGATGGACGGAGGACAGAAACCAAACAGGATACAACCCAGGATGTTTTTGTTTTTTTTTAAATGAATCTTTATTTAGGAAAGAACAGTATACACAAAATGTATACAACAAGAAAAATCAAAACAAAATTGCTAGGGGGGGGAGGGTTATACAATTAAACAACTACTACTATATAAAACTCAGAACAAATATTAATGGTTTTAATAGTCTTTTTGTTACCAGATTTATCTAAAATTTTTAAATAATGTTCAGCATCCTTCAAAAAGTAAATATAATTTGGTTTTGTGTTACAGAACTTACATTTGTGAATGAAGAATTTAGCTAGTAAGATAAATAAATTAATAATAAAGAAGTGTTTTTCTTCCTTTTTGGTGTATCTGTAGAAACAAAATAACACATTTTTCCAGGACATGAAAACATGGTTGATAATAAATCTGCTGAAGTCTTTCCAAAGTTCCTTGGTGTATGTGCAATGTCAGAAGAGGTGCAGCACAGTCTCTGGATGGTCTTCACAAAAACAACAGTTTACGTTTATGTCTTTTTTGAATTTCACCATATAGTGATTCGCAGGATATTTGTGAATAATTCTAAAGGATACTTCTTTAACCTTGTTGGTAATAAGGTATTTATGGGGAGTCATCCAAACTTTCAACCAATCAATATCATCAACAAAATGATTCCAATATGATATCACATACGAGACAGAGACAATGTCTTTCTGAAATAACGCTCATATGGGTCAATATATAATTGAGGGACTTTTGAAGTCCATGGGATATATCTTGCATACATTTTTATTAAAATTAAAAAAACTAATATTTTTAATGTTCATTATGATCATGTTTATACAAATTCCATAGTTATTTAATTATTAAATAATCATTTATTAACAAAAAATGACTGAATATCACTAAAATGTCAACTAAATAACCGTCCGAATTTAATAACAACCATCTTCTAATTAGCTAAACAATAATAAAATGAGCTTATTAAAAATTTGTTTTGATTGTGTTATTTTTAGTAAGTTGAGATAATCATGACAAATATGTCTTTTTTGGCAATATATCAAATTTTATATGGGGAATATAAAATTATATCTGTGTCCGAGAAATGACTTTCAACTATGTTACCCGTTACAAAAACACCTCTCAAGGACATGTGTTAATTCCAAATTACATGACCTGCTCCACTTGATGTCATTTATTCCTGAAGAAAAGACTGGCAAGACTCCAAGGTATGTTCTTTCTTCTCTCTGTTAATTATTTAATATGAAGCAGTGTGTGAGTCACATGTGGATTTATCGCATGTCAACAATGTTACTACATTGTCTTTATAAATAACTTTCAATTTCAAATTTATTCAATTGTATATATAATATTTAGAAGAATCTTTCTGTAAAAATGTCATGTGGTGTTTGGTTATAGGTGGCAATGTTAATTTTAGGAAAGAAAACATCAAAAATGTCAACTATGTTACCTGTCAACTATGTTACCCTATTAAGGTAACTTAGAGGACTAGGAGTAACATAGTTGACGCTCATGATATATTCTTGTAGTTTTCAGGAGTTCATTTAATATTCTAACTGTACAGTAAGTAAAAAGACTGTTTTCCATAAATATTATAAAAAGTAAACTTGTTTTTCAGGCAAATGGCATGATTATCTGCTGCAGAAAAGCAGCGCCATTACCATGAACGGTGAGATAAGTGACCCTGCAAAAAGGGAGGCATTCAGAGTGGGACAGAATGGATACTTTTGGCCAATGTGAGAAGATGCACTCTGGTATCAATGTGAGGATGTGCTCAGGTTAACCGCCCCCAGCATGTGACAGCACGTCATGTTGAAATAAAAAGACATGTATGGGAAGATATCTCCAAAGCATACCTTTGAGGCTAAGGACAGACACACACACACACACACATGCATGTATGCACACACACACACACACACACACACACACACACCTACACACACACACACACACACACACACACACACACACACACTGATACTTCCATCTTCATCAAACTTGGCAGGTGCTTGAACAAATACAATTACCTCCACCAAGGAGGTTATGTATTCACTAGGGTTTGTTTGTCTGTCTGTCTGTCTGTTTGTTTGTTAGTTAGTTAGTTTGTTAGTTAGTTAGTTCGTTAGTTAGCAACATAACGCAAAAAAGTTATGGACGGATTTTAATGAAATTTTCAGGAAATGTCCGAAATGGGACAAGGAAAAAGTAATTAGATTTTGGGGGTGATCCAGGATTGTTTTACAGCATTTTCAGTTGAATAACCTCTCAGTTGGCATGTCTGTTTCTGCACATGACATTTGACACCATGTCAACATGGTCCTATTGTTTATCTGTTGCTAGGCAACCCAATTCAAGGGTATTATATGTTATTGTTGACATGTCGCCTTGGTGGAGGTCTGTGCTCTCCGAGTGCTTTTCTAGTTGACCATGTTCTTGGGTGAGAAGCCAGTTGTGGAGGGTGTTCTGTCACTGCGTAACTCACTGCGTAACTCCTATGTGTTGTCCAGGGCGCCTGGGAATCATTAGGTAATGGAAATATTCAATTTAAGTTCTGACATTATCAGTGTGCTTAGGATACAATTGTTTGCACTATTTTGTTTTCAAAATGTTGATCCAATCCAGCGCACGTATTTATTTAATTTACTTATTTATTTATTTATTAAATGTTGTGACAGAATAGAGCACTATTTTGGTTAATGTTTTTTAGTCAATGTTATGCACTGTTTTTTTTTTTTGGGTCAATGTTATGGTCTTACTTTTTGTTCAAAAACCACTATTTTCAAAAATGTTTACATAGTGCATTTTTTTGTGTGGGCAATTTTGATACCTCTGTTGTTGTTTTTGTAAGTTAGGATCACTATTTAAGTTTACAATGTCTATGTGAGTTAATAAACTTGCAAGTGATTCATGTAAACTAGTCTGAGTCTATATTATTTGTTTATGTCACAATGATATCAAAAGGACTTAATTAAATGCACTAAGAGATGGAATATGCAGTTTGCTAACATAAAATAATAATTATTATAGTTCATGATTATGTTATTTAATAAATAAATCATTATATTTTTCATGTCCAGTCAACTATGTTACTTTTGTCAACTATGACACCATGCTGTCAACTAAGTTACCATGATGCTAATGAAAAAAAATAAATAATAATTGCTCCCTAAACTCTCAAGTGAGGAACTTAGCAACTTAGTAGCTGTGAAATATGTAGCTCACTATAATTTAATCAAGAAAATTATCATTAATCTCAGGAGTTTTGGGAGAAAATATCTAGACCGTTAACTGCATTTTGGGAAATTAGGGGTTTTAATGCAAAAAAATGTGCATTTTTGTAATTAATTGGAGATTATCATTGAAAATGTAGGTAAGCAGACACATATTCTTCCAAGAACAATGATTTGTTTAAATATCTGACATTTACTAGACGTTAAAACTTTGAAGTTTTTGTCCGTAACATAGTTGACCAAATAATGAGTTAACATCTCAGTTTTTTTAAATAAATATCTGAAATCAGTTATGCCTGAGCTTGGCAATTACTGAAAACACAATATTTGAGGAATACTTTGTAAGGAAAAATAATAATGTATTGGAAAAAAACCCTTTTTTTTCAGAATTTTTCAACCTCAAAATGTATATTGACCCATATATTTCTGTTGGTATTTTTATGAGTGCTCAAAGAGAAACAAATCTTTCCCTCTGGTGAGGCAGTTGAGTCAGGCAGTGAGACAGATGCTGGTGGAAGATCAGGAATATTTCAAAAAAGCATTAGGGTACCTGAGGGAATAGTGTCAAAGAGTATGGCAAACTCTTTGGGAGTTACGGGAAAATTGAACTTGGATAGAAATTCCTGGTATGTTAGCAGTAGTAGGATGTTTAGTTGAATGTTGTTTATTAGTGAACAGTAACACCATGATTTAATGTGACATAACAACTCAACATAACATAAACAAGGCATAAACAACTTCCACTTAATTTAGGATATGTGTCACAGCAGCAACACAAATAATTTATTTTTGTATATAATTGTAAATAAATTTAGGCAGTAAGGGGATAAAGATTTACAAATGAGCTTTTTGCAATGGAAAATCATTGCAGCTATTAACTAAACTAGTCTTGAACTCCTGATATTAAATTTTTTACTATCGTCAACAACTTTTCAGATACTGATGCATACTACTATATATATATATATATAAAAAAAACTTTGACTTTCATTGCCATGCTAATTAGCTTACATTCAGTCATTCAGTTTCTCTCTGGTCTTCATGCTTATCTAAGCTGATTTGTTCAGGCCTGTAGTTATAGGATCCAATGTAATTGAGCCCCATTAATATGATACATTTGAGGGATATAGACTCAGTGCTGGTATCTAGTTTCAGTAAGTGATATTAGACAAAAGACAGCATTAATTACAGAATAATTACACCAGTGACAGATAAATACATGAAACAATTTTGAGGAATTAATAGCTGACAGCACACTGTAATGTTACACCAAACTCTTAGACAACATATTGCTGCATCCCTCTGTATGTTATTAATTATGTTCATTTAACCAATAACACCTATGCTCAGGGAATCAAAAATAATTTTAACCTTGTAACCTTTAAATCATACAGTCTAAAATAATTATTGGTAGAGCTGCAGAAGGTTTCTTGCTTTATATTTGTTAGAGAATTTATATAAATTTTTATTTATTTATTTATTTTTTGAAACGTGGATTGCTTGATTGGATGGTAACAAAAAAATTGAGATGTAATTTTTTTGAGTATTAGGAAATTCATAGTGACTATATTTCACCCTTTATAAGGCACTCATAGAAATGCTCTGAAATTCAAATTTTCCATCTTATTGTGTTATTGGAGGACATAACAAGACTTTATTACTTTTGTGAAATTTTTCAAAATTTTTTTGTCATAGAAAATTAAAGTTAATGAAGTTACCATATTTGGTTCCGAGGGGAACCTACTGTATTAATTTATTCATCCATTTCCCTTTCATGCTTAACTCTGCCTTGTCTCTTTTGTCATAACTGGGCTCGGAGGCCATGGCAAAATAAGCACCACTCTATATTTTCAAAAGAAAAGATTTTATTCAACAGAAGTAACTGAAATATACACACAACAGAGGATAATCCAACATATGAGGTGTGAAGGTCAGCATATCAGCGGTGTATGACATAGATGTAGTATAATGATATGTGTAAATGTAAGTATGCAAGTAAACAAAAGGAGAAAGAGTTTATAGGCATGGAGGAGCATTGATCAGCTCATTCTACAACCAGTTATTTACAACAATCACTGCTGCTCAACAGGTCCCACGACACTATACTTTATTTTCAATGGTAGCACACACTGCATTATATTATTAATGATGGGAGACAAATAATGAATGTTCTCTGAAACCTCACCGTTGTTGTCATAAGTCAACACATCCACAAGAGGGCAGAACAAGAGAAAGACTGAAGGTACCGCTGCAGTTCTGTTCTGCTGACACAAGCTACTGGTTTTTAATGAGGACGGAGGAGTTGAAGAGGCATGACATAAGTTTTATAGTTACCTGTGGTTAGAATTTTAAACTCATTACTCTCGATTTCTACACAAATAGACCTGAAGTTAACTGCACTCTATGGATTCAAGTGTTTATCTTTGCATGTTTGCCAAACAAGGGAAGGGGAAGTCATACAGCAAACTATCCCTGAGGGGAAAAAAAGAGGAGTTTGTTCATGTTTTTAACGTGTTTAAACATCCAGCAGAGCATGCATTTCAAGAATGTCTCGTCTCTTTAGATTTTCTTTAGAAGAGCAAAAACTGGAAAAACAGGGCAGAATATGTCAGCATTACAGTTTTAGCCCAGGCATTATTATATTTGAACAGCTTTTGAAGAGGGAAAAACCCCCCACAAAAACACTATTCCACACTACACAATGCAACAATTTGTTGGACTAGTTTACTGGCAGCGTTTTTACAGCTGCCCTGCTTAATACTGGCACAATAAATCACTTGTATGTTCTTTCCGCATTTAATAACAATCATAAATCACCACAGCGTGGATTGGAGGATCAAATTAAGTGATTGACTTTTGGTCGATTACATGATATGTTTTGGTGTTTTTAAGGTACCTACATATACGCATGTCTTTGTTCTGACTTTGTTTGACTTAAATGACCTTAAATACACACTTAGGGATATTTCTATAAAGACTTTGAAGTCCCTTTAGTGCAGTTTGAGTCAAACAATGTGGAGTCACCAAGGTCAGTCAGTTATTTATGTGTTTGATTTATTAGTAATTTGGCAATCAATCAGATCAAACTACATGGTGCAGCAGGTGGCAGAGGGCACTGTCTTATCATAAACAGACTAATCATTAGCTTCTGTATATATTAACATGCCTCCTTATCTGACTTTGACCCCAATTCCCCACCAGTAGACACGGTTTTTAGCTTTAACCTTTATTCAGAGGATAAGGCTGGAATTTTTCTGTTTATGTCGAACAAAAATAACAAGATAAAGACCCAAACCAATAATATTGTCCTCTCTAAAATTGTTCACTACCTTAAGCCTAGTTGATCATACGGATTGAAAATTCCAATATGTCACAAATCATTAAAAAAAAGTAGTTTCTTGAATGAGGGACTGGAGGTTTTAGGAAAAATCTCTTAAGGAGGAGTAAATAGTTCAGCCGTCAACAGAGGTGGTAACGAAGAACAAATATTTTTTTGTTTTCCTTATCCTGACTATCTATTTTTCTAATGACGTTTTACTTTTACTCCCTACATCTGACACAAAAATATGTACATTTTACTCTTTAAAACAGCCTTGTTGATTTTTTCAGTTCTGTTACTGATGTTGAAAATTGATTGTCATATTCAAATTCATTTAAGCTTCATTGTAGTTTCTCGTATTTCATTTGTTTTTATTATGTTGAAAAATGGTTGTAGGGCAAACTGTCATAGGCATTAATACACCCCCAGAGATGCAGGTTTTTGAGAACAAGCTGGATGATCACTGTCCTCTTTAGAAGAAACAGAATCCACGGTTTCCAAAAAAGAATGTCACATTTTTTTATTTTATTTATTTATTTATTTGCACACAACAACAGATCAGACATCTGGACAAGCATAGAAAAAGATTGTGCTGGTGAGATTGAAAACCCCCTGGGGCTTATAAAATTAATCTCACCTCAGTACAACATTATTAACATTTCAATTCTCTGGCACAGAAATGTCCATCAAATGCCTGCTTTTTACTTTTACACTGAGTACATTTCACTTTTACTGCAGTAAAGAAACTGAAGCAGTGCTTCTTTTACTAAACCAAACATATTTTTTTATAGAAACTTCATGGATCAACAGTCAAGTTGCTAAACAACTTAGTTTTGTTTAGTACAGATGAAAAATAAACAGCTTGACAGTTTCACGCATCCATCTTTCGCTTGTTTTAACATGTACTGCACTATGGAGTGACAAACTAATTCACAACAGCATTTTTATGGTTGTTGCAATGAACAAACTGTCAAATTTAATATCATTTATTATTTATCCTTACTAGACAGAAGGTTGTGTAAAGGATTAGTTGAATAGATTCTTGTAAATGATACTGTTTATGCATATGTAGGGTTTATACTCCACCAGCTGTTTGGGGTTTTAAAGCAGCTCTCTTATCTGTTTTTGCGCTGAGCAAAAAAAACATTCACCCTTTTTCCCGTACTGACAACAACAGCCACTGTTAACAATGTTCAGTTGCTATTAGACAACCCGGATGAGACAATAAAACAAAGAGACTTGTTCCTTTTAACACGTTCCTGTTTCCTCTGCCTGATAATAGAAGATGGAAAGCCTCTTCACATGAAACTGTAATGGACTAAATGACTGCGAGCCTCAAACCAACTGAGCTATTACAACGTCAATTGCGTATGTTTGTTCAAGACGTTTACGACCCTGTGAGGTGTCATCGGACAGGAAGACGAGTGATTATGTACTGGGGCAGAAGTTTGGGCTGGAAGTGTTAAGTCATGGCGCAAATGTGTTGTCACACTGTGTAATGGACATGTGTTGATCCTGTACACATTAGAGCTGTTAAACAGATGACACTTTTTATAACAAACACTGTACATGATATTTTCCACAAAAAAAGGTCCTCTTTTAACTTGGGTGACTCTGATATATAATGGCTTTTATCAGGAGGATCACATTTATCAGTGGTGAAGCAAGAAGTGTAAAATAGTGAGAAAGACAATGATAATTCCATCACAAACTGATAAGAGAAGAGTCAAACATGAGGCAGATTTAGGATTGGTAATGAATCTACACTCTTTTTAATAAAATAGAAGGATACATTATTAATGAAACTCAAGTGGATACTAATAGTAGTTTATGTAAGTACTTATGATGAGAGTAAAACACATAATTCCAACTAAATCATACAATAAGACCTGATTTATTTGGTGACTAGATTTCAGCAGGTTCGGGCCCATGTGTTGAGACGTCCAGTAACAATTTCAAGGACTTAAATTTCACTTAGGGAATAAGGCAAAAATATTGTTCATGTTAAATCCCATAAAAACATTAAATCCAGTACTGTTTAATCCATCTCTCAACAAATTTACAGGGATAATTTAAAATCCAATTCTAAAAAAGTTTTGATGATGTATGAATAAAACAATGCAATTTGCAAATTTCACCAGTCAATATTTTATTCATAAATGAACATAGAAAAACATGTGCCATTTTACATAGAAAAAAATAAGGAAGTTTTGAGTTTGATAGCAGCAAAAAGTCTCCAAAAAGGGGGAGAGGGCCATGTTTGCTAATGTATAACATTTCATCTTCTTTTAACAACAGTCTATGTACGTCTGGGAACTGAGGAGACCGGTTACTGGAGGTTTTGGAGGGGAATGTTGTCTCATTCTTGTCTGATGTAGGATTCTAACAGCTCAACAGTCCTGGGTCATCTTTATTGTATTTTTCAGTTCTTAACGGGCCAAAAGTTTGTAATTGCTGAAAGGTCTGGACTGCAATCAGGTCAGTTCGGCACCTGGTTATGTCTGTATACTTCCATCCAGGCGTTATGGGGACACATGGTCAGCACTGGGAAAACTGTGTGTTCACCATTTTGTAGCTCATGTGCATCACAGTGAGAAATGTGTTTTAGAGAATGACAATGTGTGTAAAGTTGTGCAAAAAATGTGCTACAGGTGTGAAAATTGTGTGTAAGTATAAGTTATGGTTGTGCCAAAAGAGTGATTGATTTGATAAATGAGTTTGCGCAACTGAGTAGTTGAGTCAGAGAATGGGCTTTAGTGATTTAGCGATTCAGAAAAACTGTGATATGTTTTGTGGTGCCATTTAAAAAATTTAAATGAAATAAATATCTTACTTACAAGGGTAAATAGTGGTTTTGTTGTAAGCTAATAATATCACATGTTGATAATATAAAATGGTGATCACGTGTAATCTACCATGTAGTGCAGTGGCATAAACTAAGCATAGCTAAACAAATAAATCAGTTCATTGTTGATTATCTCATACAAATTGTTAATGATAAGAGGAATATAGAATGTCAGTTTATTGTTTAACATAATGGTTAATCAGAACATGATTTTCATTGATTCTGACCCTTTTCCATGATAACTTATGTGTCGATGTTATAGTCTGTGACCTACTTATATCATAACATTATTAACATGCATGTTTTTCTGTGGTTGAGAGAATTGAAAAAGGATCAGTGATTTTTTTTGCAAGTGAAGTGACTGTGGTTTACGAGAAGTTTTGTCAAGACTTTTACAGGCTTAATCCACCCTGCTTTTATAGCAGACAATATTTATCAGCTCCACTCAAGCCTTTGCTTTTATGGCCTCTGGTGACCTTTGCCCCTCGTACAATGGAAGCTCCTTCTTCCTTCACAGCTTGGAACATGCCAGATTGTATAACAACAGCCATGCCATTTCCACCATCTACAAATGGTTTTTCTTTACAATCCAAAAGTTGGAGTTCATTTCCCATCATCAGCCTGTGAAGACATAGTGTTTGTTGTTTTTTCTCTGATGTGGAGAAGATTTTGGCTCAGACTCAGACAGGAGGTATAAAGCTGAGACAGACCTCCACTTCATGTTTACAAACAGGATGAATTATGGCCTCAGTACGTTTCTAAGTGAAGCGTTAGTCCAGATGGACTGTGGGAGTTTTTCTTAACCCTGCCCTCCCTGTGACTGGTTCACTGACTGTCACCTAGCAGTTGTTCATTAACACATGGAGCACAGGTAGACCAGCCTGTACCAAGGTGGAGGATTATTGATCTCACACTTTCAGTAGAGGAACAAGTGCTGTGAAGACGCCTAGTTCTGATTTTTTTGTCGTCTCTTTTGTATTAAGTAAAAGTAATTGTGGTTAACATTTAGTTTTGTTTTTCTGGATTTTGGACCGTCATTCAGGAGACAATCTCCCTCATTGCTCAGTCACAGAGGAGCTATTTTCACTTCTGTTTTTGGACTTATGCCATGGAAATTACCTCTTCAGACAGACAAATGTAGCACACTACAACTGTTTTTCTGCTTAACTGAACTCAGTTATACATTTTTGTCATGTAGAAACTGCAGAGAAGACTGATTTGTCAGAGAATATGAACTTCTTGATGATCAAGATGCACAGCTCACACAGTTTTCTTTACCTGGGGGTGCTGATAATGGCAGTGGTCGCCAACAAGATGCTCGATGACTGCATAAAAAAAAGACCTCCATATTCTATGAACGTCGTGCTGCTGGAGGACAACACATACGCATGGAGCCGGCCTTTTGTGGAGGCAGCTGTGAAACAAGCTATAGCAGAGGACAGTCTGAAGAATGCTGCACTTGGTATGGTTTCTAAATTACAATGTATGGATCCTATAGATAGGAAATGTAAAACAAATATCTGGCTGTCAGACTGAGCTATTGTGATACTTAATGAAACAAGTTTTAAGGACACGACCAGGTGTGTTTTAAACAACTGTAAAAAAAAATAATAAAGCTTGAAGAAAACCATTGAACAGAGAATCACAGATGCCAGGATGAATGGCGTATACATATACGAGTACTGTATAACATACAAGGGTAATTCAAAAAGTTCTAAGACAAATGCCATAAATTCAAACTGAGTCAAACTAGTTCAACAAAATTCTATCAAGAAGGAATTTTTCGGTGGAAACATCGCTTGCAGAAGTCTATTGACGTAGGTGGATGTTATGTAGAAAAATAATTTTGTTACTTTCAAAAATAACGTTTTTTTTAATTTGTCTTAGAACTTTTTGAATTACCCTCGTATGTCTGAATGAGATTTAATTTACTGCTGGTTTACTGCTCTTTTATTACAACATTGAAATCTATCCAGTACCAAAACATGCCATTTTATTTTATAGGTAAGTATCAAATGATTCAACCTGATAAGAATAAGTGGGGGAAAAATCTGAAACAAAATTCAAGAGATACAATCCGGTATCTCTCTGTAAGCTGTATTTAAGAAATATAATTTTAGTAGGCATTTTTATTATTTTTTTTATTGTGGATGTCAATTTTGCCAAATTAGGTTAAATTAAATCTCATTCAGACATATGTTATACAATATATGTATACGCCATTCATCCTGGCATCTGTGGTTCTCTGTTCAACGGTTTCTTCAGTTTCTCTAATATCAGAAAGTGCTTGATCTATTCATTAAATATCATAAAATATCAGCTAATGACCTATTCTCATAACCTTATACTATGCTACACTTTCAAAAAGTAAATAGAAGAATGTTGTCCTTAATATGACTAGTTTAGTTTAAGCGATTTTTACAAACTTCAAATTTTTCTTTGTAGAAGTCAAAAACTGACAGGAATAAAAGGGGACATAATCATTATCATTACCATGACGCAAAACTTCAATAGTGTTAAAAGATTAATTTCATGATATAAAATAATTACGTTTTGTTTTCTTACTTTTCTTGATTTTTTTTTTCATTTTTCTTCTTTCTTTGCTGCACTGAAGTATATTTTTTAATCTCTGTGTATTCATTTCTAAATTACCACCAAAGCAATGAGTCTAATCTAATCTCAACAGCACAGAGAGATTAATAAGTTTATTTCTAATATTAATAACTCTTATCTTCTTTCCATGACTCAAGGATTAAACTTTAATTTGACGGCTAACTACAATGGGTTCAACACCACTGTGTACAACCGGCAGGGCTGTGGGAGCAGTAGCTGTGAGGGCGTGGCAATACTCAAGAAACTGCACGTGAGTCTGGCCAAATTATATTAAAACATGGTAACGGAATGCTCTTGTGAATACATTTTATGACTGCAAATAAGGCGGCTTTAGGACCTCCTTTTTCATCCACAGCTAAAAGCAGCAGGTTTAGATGATGTGAAGTATTCTGGGAAATCACTATACTGGTTTCTTTCTGTAGCAAAATGAAGAAGTTGGATGTGTGATGCTTGGTCCTTCCTGCACTTACGCCACCTTCCAGTTAGTAGAGTAAGTTTAACTCCAGGTGTATCAGGTGTAATCACATGTAATGTCTTGATTCACTGTTTTTGACCTTTCACGTCCTGTTATCAGTGAAGAAATTGGCCTGAAACTGAGTATTCCTGTCATCTCTGCCGGGAGCTTTGGTCTCTCCTGCGACTATAAACCCAAACTGACCCGAATTCTGCCTCCGGCGCGTAAGATCTCCGACTTAATGGTCCATTTTATGAATAAAACCTTGGATCCAGTCAAACCTCACCGGTGGCAGCAGGTCTATGTTTACAAGAAGTCGACCAACGTATCTGAGGACTGTTTCTGGTGAGACCACACAAGCTGTAGGTCACATTTGCTGTGCCGAATTCTACTTATTGCTGAAAACTGCTCAAACTGCTCAAAACTGTCCATCACCAAGCTGGGGCTTGGACCCGGGCTTGGTGCCTCCAGCATCGGCTTGGAGCACAGCTTGAACTCCACCAGTATTCTTAGTTTTATGCAAATAAGGGTGATTACTACTGAATAACAAAAATAATTGGTTGGCCCTGTTATTTAAGGTTAAACAGGTACATTACGGCGGCACTTTGCGATCATTTCAGCCCATTTAAATGATTTGAAGTAATGTCTGTCCATCACCAATATAGCTTCCTATCTGGACCAGGTATACAGCTCTGGCCACGCCTCTCGACTAACCACACCCCCACGTAAAAAAGTGGTCAGAATGTTTTGTACGTGTGGAAATGTTTTGTAAGCGCAGAAAAGTTTTGTAAACACAGAAAGCGTTTTGTAAGAGCAAAAAACAGGTTTTTAGGAGCAAAAATAAGTATTGTAGGTGTATTTTAGAAAATATATATGTTTGGTTTACAAAACTTCACTTCCGTTTACAATACTTCCCGTACGCTTACAAAGTTATCTGACCCCAGTGTTGGGTAATCCCAGCTTCATAGAGTAAAAGTCCTGCCATGTATTGGTTCTACCTGTCCATTTAACACAG
>JAPQRQ010000027.1:7354968-7365211 GCA_037367365.1 Apogon talboti | reverse complement strand
GCACATGCATAGCATTGATAACATCAGCTGGATCGATGCCAACCTAAGCTACAATACACGCGGGGGGCGGGGTTTGTAGTGCCTGGCACCACTTGTAAATATATAAATCCATACTTTTCACCCAGCCGCCGGTAAAAAATCAAATTAGACTAACAAGAGATGATAAGATAAAGAAAGTGAGAAAAAGTAAAGGGATGAAATAGAGATGCTTAAAGAGGTTTTCTCAATGGTGTATGTGGTGTGTAACAGATTGATGAAGATAAGAGGAGGG
Source organism: Apogon talboti (assembly GCA_037367365.1). Classification (NCBI taxonomy): domain Eukaryota; kingdom Metazoa; phylum Chordata; class Actinopteri; order Kurtiformes; family Apogonidae; genus Apogon; species Apogon talboti. The sequence continues at coordinate 7,364,940 of JAPQRQ010000027.1, read as the reverse complement.
ACAGCACATACCACATTCATCGAGGCCGCTATGACAAGAAGGTGACAACATTTCCACCATGAATCAATACATTAGTAAAAAGACAGAGATCAAGAAAGACAGTGGGTCATAATATTGAATGTTTGTTTTGTACTCATTAGCCTGTGATCTTGAAAGAGCTGAAACACTCAGATGGAGACTTTAGTGAAGACCAGAGGATTGAGCTCAACACTGTAAGTCAACCTTGGTGTTATGTGTTACATGAATTTTGTGTAACTCTACCACATCATAACAGACACACGAAATAGGTACGATGGATCCTGTCTTGTCAAATGTTCACTCCTGACAACATAAGCCAATGCTGCCTCTATAATGTTCTCTGTTTTTACCTTTTCTCTCCCATGACTTTATGTTTCAGCTGCTACGAATCGATTACTACAACCTGACCAAGTTCTACGGCACAGTCAAGTTTGAGTACGGTGTATTTGGGGTGTTTGAGCTCTGTCAGAGGGGCTCCCTCAGGGTAAGACGACCCCCCCCCCAAAAAAATCCCAAAAACAAAAAAAAAACCCCCACACAATCCCACAGCCATTAGATCATATTTACTGTGTGTTTTTATAAAGAAATGAAGATGCAGGATGTTTTTTTAAGTGCGAGATCCTGGCTCTTATGCATATGCCTACAGTATCATTAAGTTTGTTACTTTGCAGGGATAAGGGATTTATTTCTTGCGCATGTCAGGATGTTTTTGCTCTATTTTACTATGAACCACTTCACAGAAATAATATCTCATATTACTGCATATATGTGTTTGAAGTCAGTTTCACCACTGTGTGCACAAACCTGCAAGCACATTCAATCATTCTTTTATCAGTTCTATTATTTCAGCTCTACTGTTCAGTTCTGTTATCACGACAACTGTTAGTTCTATTTATTTGGTAAAATATTGTTTTAAAACCCAACAGAGAGTAATTAATACAGTAAATACATCTTTATGGCTTTATTTGGTTCTTTTCTATTATAATGTTTGTTTTTTATCTGTTGCTATGATTCTGCTGCTCCATTTATTGCAACAGTACCCATGTCTTGTGTCAGCTGCCATGACTGCCCCAGACAAGATCATGACTAACATGTTTTTTTTATGACAGCGTTAAGTGGCGTCCTTTCTTCACTGCTCACAATGACTTTACTGTTCATTTGACAGATAAGGCCCGGATAGTTTAAAGAATATAGAAGGAGTGTCTGCGTGTAATTACACACGCACAGATTAAAGCATTATTAACAGAGTATAACATGTAAGCAGAGCAAAGGAAGTAATAAACATCTTATTTTTTTATAGTACATTCTGAATGACAGGATCTCCTATCCTGATGAAACCTTTATGGACATGGAGTTCAAGATATCAGTCATGTATGACATAGCAAAGGTATTGTTTGTTTTGTATCCAATGATTTTTTTTGGAAGTATGTCATTTAATTGAACATTTACTGTGGAAAAAATACTGATATTATGTAAAATTAGAAGGGATTTCACTCTTACACCACTCTCCTCTTTTATACATTCTATAGGGGATGTCATATCTCCACTCCAGTAACATAGGAGTTCATGGCCGACTCAAATCCACAAACTGTGTGGTCGACAACCGCATGGTTGTTAAGATCACTGATTTTGGCTGCCACACCATCCTAATCCCAGGCAGAGGTGAGGCGGAGTTTGTCCTGAAAACAGTCTGAAGTCCAGAACCACACCTAAAAACATGGAAAAATGACAACATTATGTTTGGCATAAATCTCTCCTCTCCTCTCCTCTCCTCTCCTCTCCTCTCCTCTCCTCTCCTCTCCTCTCCTCTCCTCTCCTCCCCTCCCTTCCCCTTCTCTCCAGATCTGTGGACAGCCCCAGAGCATCTGCGTATAAATGGCGTGTCTCAAAAAGGCGATGTGTACAGCTATGCCATCATTGCCCATGAGATTGTTATGAGGCGATCTCCATTCCACTCACAGTTTTGCTCTGACCCTACAGGTATGAACACAACTGACTGAGCTGAACTGAGCTGTTTTTGCAAAAATTTGCTTTTTTTTTCAGATACAGAACACAGTAATCCAATTTTAATAAAAATAGTAGTATAGTAAATGGAGTTTACTGAGCTTTAACTTTAATTGTGCATCTTCTGACTGGGCTGCTCCTTACTGTGTTTATGTGAATGGTATGAATCCCTGTAGAGAAGATCTACAGAGTTCAGTTCCCCGGTGAGAGAGGCATCTTCAGACCTGACCTCAACTTTGACGGTGCATCAGAGAGAGAGATAGAGGTACGAGAGTCGCAAAACAGCAAAAAATAAAAGTGCTCAAAGTGGGAATAAACACTGATTCTACTTCTGTTTTTCTTGTGCCTATACAGCTGTATATGCTCATAAGAAACTGCTGGGAAGAAGACCCAGAACGGAGGCCAGATTTTAAAAGAATAGAGTTAACTCTGGGTAAGATTTTCAGGTATGTCAACATGAACATTACACTTTCCAAAAGAGTTTGTCAGGATTTGCTCTTATTTTTTTTGGTCTTATTTTGGCTGGTTTAGACCACCTTTAAATGAAAATTGTCATGAGATAACTTGTTATGATGTGGCACCATATAAATAAAATTTGACTGATTGATTGATTGATTGATTGGGTCTCAGCAGCTTTAAATAGGGTGGTTACTGATACTGAAGTCTGGGACACAAGTCAGCCATAAAATGAGAAAAGTTAGAAGTTCTCTATTATATCACATTTGTAATACTGGACTGTAAAAATCAGGTTTGTTTAGGCGTTTAAAGGTCCATTAAGCACAAACAATGAAAAAGACCACGTGTACAGACTAGCATCCACATATTTTAGTACTTTTAATTCCAGTTCTTTTATATGATGACTGATTCATGTAAAATATACTAAAATGAATGATAATAATGTATTTTTCCTGTGACACAGTAACCTGCACAACCAAGCCAGTGAGACATACATGGACAACCTGATCCGTCGGCTGCAGATGTATTCCAAGACTCTGGAGAATCTGGTGGAACAGAGGACGTCTTTGTACAAAGTTGAGCGGGACAGAGCTGATCGCCTTAACTTTATGCTCCTTCCTGGGTACATGTGTTGACATATCATGGTACCGTATAACAGTGATTTTCAACTAGTGGGTCAGGACCCAAAAGTGGGCCGTAAACCCGTTTTCAGTGGGTCGCAGGCCTTTGCCTGGGCAAAAAAATAATGTTAAGAAACACTAGTTACACTTTATTAATTGAATGAATTTTGCATGAAAACACCAAGTGTGTTAAAATGGCTGTTGCTGAAATGTTCTGATGGTTATGTCAGATTTATGATTAATACTTGAATAAGTGACTGAATACTACTGAATACACATTTTGGTCTTGGTTAAAATTGACTTAATTTAGTGTTAAAGGGAATATTTCCATATTTAGCGTCACCACCTGCTGGTCAGTTTGGTTTATCATTAAACTTGTCTTCTGTGTTTTCATACTGTGATGTTCTGTATTATCTCAGGTTCAAAACACGCCATGTTTTCATTAAATAAATTTGAGAAGTTTAACTTTTATCAGTTTGGATCGCAGCTTGTCATGGAGGGCTGATAGTGGGTCCTGAAGCCGGACCAGTTGAGAACTACTGCCATATAATACTCTGCCTTTCTAAGTAAATGTGAGTGTCATAGTGTCTCCTGTGTCTTCTCAGGCCAGTGGTGCGCTCACTGAAGGAGACGGGCCGAGTGGAGCCAGAGCTCTTTGAGGAGGTGACCATCTACTTCAGTGACATTGTAGGATTCACCACCCTCTGCCACTACAGCACCCCTATGGAGGTGGTGGACATGCTAAATGACATCTACAAGAACTTTGACAGCATCCTTGATCACCATGATGTGTACAAGGTACCAGATATTCCAATAAAACATCACTGTTTACTGTTGTAGTCAATAAATTCAGAAGCCTGAAGTTTGGTAAGGTTGGTATAATTGGCTGGTTTTACTAATTGTGCTATTCATTCATTGTGTGTCAGGTTGAGACAATAGGAGATGCTTATATGGTTGCATCAGGTTTACCCAAACGCAATGGTGACAGGCATGCAGTGGACATTGCCCACATGGCCCTGGACATCCTGGCGTTTGTAGGGACTTTTCAGCTGCAGCATTTGCCTGGTATTCCACTGTGGATTCGCATTGGTGTGCATTCAGGTAACTTTTTCTTTTCTTTGTCTTGTGATTCTAAATGTATTAGCCTCTGAGGATCAATACTAGATCCTGTTAGCTCCTCACTTTCTCAAGTTTTCCGTAGGTCACAGTGATCAGGTTTCCATTTTAGGAAGGTTTTCGTTTCAGTTTTACCACTTTACTTTACTGACATCTAGTGGCAAAAAGTAGGCACATGTTTTACAACGATCAGAAATATGATCATGCTTCATTCATTTTCTAAAACCTGCTGCTCTTACTATTCATATATGTAGTAATGCAAACCCCTCTCTTGGAGGTGCATTATTTTATGCACTTGAAAATATATATGACATAGTAAAAATAAAAGACAGCCATCAATAATAAAGAAGTTGGTAAGGTAAACAATTATGAGGACATTACAGCCTTTTTGTTATTCCCTAATTTTCTTTTTTAATTGTATATACTTATTTTTGTTGTATGATATTTTATGTCATTACAGCTTTGTACATGTGTATATGTACGATAAAGGTTTCTGTATTGTATACCTCTTGGCATAAAAAATCCACAAACAAAGCTCTTAAAATATCATGCATAATGTTTTACAGCATATGGAATTTCCAAATAATAAATGGCATAGTGGGATGCAAAAAGAAATAAAGGAGATGCACAAGAGAGTAAAACAGACATGTGTATTATTAATCTTTTGTAAACATGTGAATGTGTTTGTAGGACCTTGTGCAGCTGGAGTGGTAGGAAACAAGATGCCACGATACTGTCTTTTTGGAGACACAGTCAACACCGCATCACGCATGGAGTCCACAGGCCTACGTAAGACACCCCATACAGATTATTATTGTGCAGTCATAATCCTGGCCACCAAGGCACAGCAAGTGATATCCAAGTGAAAGTGAAGTGTGGACTTGAATCTGACTGATCTGTTTCATGTCGTCGTCTCAGCTCTGAGAATTCATGTGAGCCAGTCCACCATCAACATCCTAAAGAGGACAGACTGTAAGTTTGAGTATGAAAAGAGAGGAGAGACGTATCTCAAGGTGAGCTGAAAGCCCATAAAGGTTAGGTGTGTAGATAATATAAGTACAGTGCCTTCATTTGTCATTTTCTGATCCACAGGGTAAAGGAAAAGAGATGACGTACTGGTTAACTGGAGTAAGTGGAGGAAGATATAACCTACTGACACCACCAACAGCGTAAGTAATAAAGAGAAGCTCATCTAGATTTACATCATAAGAACACACATCCTGTCATACTTACAAAATGTGATATAATGTATGAGGTGAACTGTGTGCTTCAGCCTCAAAATAACTGGAAATGTGAAGTTTTGTGAGACTGTATTTGAATAAAATGCAGCACAAACAATCAGCAGCTACATTTACAGCACAAACAATTGACACGGAAATCTCAAAATAAATATATGGTATTAAATGAGACATTATTGGGCTTTTAAAAACTGATTTAATGACATGATGAAAATAATTTTCATTTAACAACTGTCAATAAATGTCTGGAACTGAGACGACCATTTATTGGAGTTTTGACAAGGGCATGTTGTCCCACTCTTATATGATAACGGATTCTACCTGCTCAAAAGTCTATGTGTTTTTCTCTTCGTATTTTTAAAGTTTTCTATTGGTCAATGGTTTGGACTGCAGTTAGGTCAGTTCAGCACCCGTGCTCCTCTACTGTGAAACCATGTTGTTGTAATAGATGCACTTTATGGTTTAGCATTGTCTTATCATATCCCCCAAATCGAATTTTGGGGATACAATGGATTTACTCCCACTGCCGCTGGATATCCTTGGTGTGAACGCGATAACTAGGATAGATTCAGTTGGATTTTTTACCCCTTGATAAACAAAAATAGTGGACCCCTAATGGAAGAACCCTATCGATTTCAGCTTCTCTATGAGTTTTTAAAGTCATCCAAATGGGGCGCTTTAGTTGAAAATCTGGTTTTTGGACATAAATCAAGCAATAATAGGCCGATTAAGATAAAACTTGGTTCATATTGATCGTCTTACACATGTCCATTTTCTGGCTACCATCCAGAGTTCATATGGTGTCATTTTATTCACTAGGTGGAGTTTGGTCGAGAAAAATTTATTTCTCTGACCATTCTTCTGCCACTATCAGGTGGATGTAGCTCAAATTGAATTCATATTGATTGTCTACAAATTATTGTGGATAGATTTATATATAGCAGAGGATTGGGGGGATTTCGGGGATATACCCTTGCTGTCAGTCCACGACACTGCAAGCCTCATTAAAATATGCCAGGCTTTTGATGGAAACAAACGGTCATCTGGAATGGAGCATGTGTTGCTCTAAAACTATTGTATGCCTTTCAGCTTTGATGGTTCCTTTCCAAATGTGAAAGCTGTCCATTCCATAGGCACTAACGCACCCCCATATCATCAGAGATGCAAGCTGATTGCACCCTTTCCACTTTAGTCTAGAGGATGTGGCGTCTATGGTTTCCAAAAAAGAATATTACATTTTGATTTGTCTGACCTCAGAACAGTTTTCCATTTTAAATGACCTTTGTGTTTTTGGATTATGTTCACATACGGCTACGTCTTTGTATGATAGAGCTTTAACCTATACAATAGTCATAAAACCACTTTAGCTGTTGTTTATTACAGCTTTTCATGCATGATCCCATGTCTACATCCACATATTAAAATTAATATTCGATTCATATCACCAGGGAAAATTTCCAGCGGCTTCAGCAGGACTTGGCAGAGATGATCGTGTCCAGTTTAGTGAAACGCGGAGAGGGCACAGAGGGCTTTGAAAAGAGGAAGACCCTGTCTACCAAAGTGCGTCGGAGGGACACCAACAGCAGCCTGCAGAGGGATGGTCCACCTGAGTACTTCCACCTGGCTGTCACTGACAACCCGAGTACCTACATGTGATTCACAGAGGAGCTTTCTGTACAATATAGAAGTACATCATAGCCTGTGAGAGAGCACTGCTGAATCCATTCATGGCGAAGAGGGACAGTAGAGCACCACTGGGACAGTCAGGCATGTTCCAATGTTAATGTAATGACATGTATGCCTGCTACATGTTCTGAAGCCCTATCTTTACACATTCAACTACATGCGCTCCATATATTACAACATTAATCTGCTTGTTTTTTAGTCTGATAAAGAAAAAAATCCACCATCATTAAAACAGGACATGAAACACTGCAGATTTTCAAAAGACTACTAGTAAATACTGTAACTGGAACTATTTTTGGGTGGATTTTCACTTCTAATTCCCTCAAATAAAAATGGTATTGATTTTTAATACAACATACCTTATTGTAATTTGTAAGAACATCATCAATGACCCACTCCTGACCTTTGGACACTGAAAATGAACCATGTGGATGTCAGTACAAGACTTTTTTTGAGACTTATGTAGAAGCCACATTGTATATTCTCTCAGTGTTTTATATCCATCTGAATGAATCAAAAAGTGAGAGAAGTTATTGGCTTGATTTTACTGTGAACAGTTCTCCATTTGTGTCTCAGTGTTGTCTGTGGAAAGCTCATTGATCAAGACATCTGACAAAATTATTTACCGTGTAAATAGCCTTTTCTGCTGCTAAGACAGTGAATATATATTCCAAAAGAACATTCTAAACATTATATTATATAGTCAGTATATTTAGGAGCTCTGACAACATTTCTCCCTCGTAGTACAAGAAGGCTACCTTGTTTTCAGAGCACCAGGAATACTTACTACAATGACTTGACTTTTTTGTTTTATTAAATGATGACATAAAATTGAGTGGTTTCTTTGGCTTGTACCTTGGGAGTATTTAATGTATAAAATACAAAGTTGTGCACATTATCGCCAAGAGTCTTAAGTCTAATATTATGCAAGAAAGAAAAATAAATGTATCCAAAACAACCCAGCACACACCACACAGAGCCCTACACAGTTTTTGTTGTCACTAAGGCAGTTCCACCCAGCTCTGTAGCAGGAAGTGGGATTGTGTGTTCTCTCACTAGACTACATGTGGGCAACCCTTCGCTCCCCCCTCTCCCGACATGCTTTATGGGGTCTCTGCATGCGGTGAAGCCCTCCTCTGAGTTAAAGCCGGTTTGGACTCCAAGGTGCAGGTGTCGGCAGAGTGAAGAGGCCCCTGCTGCTCCGTCTGCCTGGCCGTTGCTTTCTACAGGCAGCGGGTGCTCTTTTTCTGTTTTCTGAAGAGGCTGCTGAGCTGGTCCTGCTTCCACTGCAAAACACACAGCATAACATGACTGTGACTGAAACGGACTCTAATATTAAATTCTGTGTCATGAGAGCCTCTACAATGGAGCTTCAGCACTAATTACATAACGTCATTATATTTATGGCATAATATGTTACTTTAAAACATTATTATGTATTATTATTTCCATATGACACACAGAAGGATATTGTAACTACCAGTCAGGGATAAGTGACAAAATTAAAGAGGAAAAATCAATAAATCAATCAAGTCTTAGTAAGGTGTTGGCCCACAATGTGCAGTCACACCATGCTACTTGGCATTGATCCTGCATGACACAAAAGAAATTTCAAGGAAGTTACAATAAAGCCTTGTTTCTGGGAAATGAGTCTTGTTTTTCATAAGAAAAGTATCTCAGTTTCTTTAACCCTTTATTGGGTAAGTAACTATTTTTGGTCATTTCCACACACATTACAAGACAGTAACAGCAACAGTTACGAGGACAGTGAGTCAACAATTTCTAGTTCAATGTAGTCTACAGGGTCTGTAAGGTCCACCTCTGCATGAACAGTGAGTGTACCTGCGTTGTTAGGTACCATGAAGTAATGGTACTAATGTAAGTAATGATGTTCAAAGGGATAATGTGGATGTTGACAGGTGTCTGGATCAGCACTGATGTTGGTCTAATGCTCTAAAAATGATGTTCTAATGTTCTAAAATACATGTTCACCTTACATGTGTTTTTCTTATATTTTTTATATATACTTCTTGGATTTATTTTTTTTTTGCCACTTATAGGTACAGAACCAAATATAGTAACTTTATTAACCTTCATTTTCTACAAAAGTTTCACAAAAGTAATAAAGTCTTGTTATGTCCTCCAATAACACACTAAGGTTGAAATTTTGAATTTCAGAGTATTTCCATGAGTGACCTATAAAGACTTAAGCGAAACTGAATTAAACAAGTTAAATACATTATATTCGAGCAGAGGAAGTTGATTGTTGTCATGATTTCAGTTTATCAACATTAAGTCTGTCTCAGTTTGCTTCAAAGCTGTCTCCTCCCTCACCTCATCATCAACCACCTGCTCCACCTGCTGCTCACAGGTGTGTCAAATCAGCTGGACAGCACATATGCAGCTCTGGTTCATCTGCTCGTTCCCAGATTATTCTTGCTTCATACCTGACTCTCCAGTATTTGTTCTTGGTCTGACTTCCTGGTTTGGACTCTGCCTTCTCCTGACAACATCTCCTTGTCTCTGCCCTGGTAAACCTACCAGCCTTCTGTCCCTGATTACCAAATCTGCCTATTTGTTCCCTGGTTTTTGTCTGCCTGTCTGTGTGGTCTTTATCATTCTTGGCTTCCTTGAGAACGAGCTCTGAGCCATCTGCTGCCGTCTGAGTCTGCTGCTTCTGCCTTTCCTCTAAAACTGCTCAACTGAAACTTCAAACTAGCCTGCCCCGCTTGGCTTAGAGCAGGGGTGTTGAACTCAGGTCCTCAAGGGCCGGTGTCCTGCATGTTTTAGATGTTTCCCTCTTCCAGCACACCTGGCTCAATTAATGATCAGCT
>JAPQRQ010000027.1:7332446-7354868 GCA_037367365.1 Apogon talboti | reverse complement strand
AATGATCAGCTCATCACCAAGCTCTGCAGAAGCCTGATAGTGATGTAATGACGTCCAGGTGTGATGGAAGAGGGAAATATCGAAAACATGCAGGACACCGGCCCTCGATACCTGTGGCTTAGAGGTAGAGTACCCGTCTGCTGCGTTGGAGACTCGAGCATGAGTCCAGCAGCACCTGTCCACCTGAGCTCTCCCACCCTGATTGTATCTGTAAGAAAATAATAAAGACTATTGGAACTGTTACTTGTCTGTGTGTCTGTGCTTGGGTCCACTCTCCACCACCAGTTATACAAACTCTTTAATAACTAACCACTTTTGGCATTTTGTTTTGTTAGATAAGCCTTTTTTCTGTGCCTTTTTGTTCTAGCAAAAATACCCATTGGGAGATGTTTCATTTAATGCAAGACGATATAGTTTCATCATAGATATCTGAATTCTTCCTGGGTGTATGGGTGTTTTGGTAGTGGATGAGTCTTGGCATGAACACCATCCCTCCAAGAGGTATTCCATCCTTTGGTGTCTTGTTGATGGAGGGCTGTGCCCAACTTATCAGTCTAAACTCTCCCATCACTGTTCAGTTGGGTTAGAATAGTGGTTCTCAATCTTTTTGTCAGACCCCCCCTTTGGAGGATGAAAAATCTCCAGGCTCCCACCCTTTTTTTTTTTTGCTTGAACAATACAAATAAAGTCAACATGACTGCTCCCTGAGAATATTTTTTGAAATTAAAATAGGAAATGTGCAAGTATCTTAAAACTGAAAAAGTTACTTTTTTTTTTTTTTAGAACAACAAATTAATTTTGGTAACAAAAATGAACATTTACTATCAATGGCTGCAATGAGCCTGTTTACATCGGACATCTAAGAACATTAAAGTACAAACTGTGCAAAAACAGAAACACTGCAGATTTTTTCTTTTCCAGTAAAATCCTTGTCCATTTTCCAAACCTAAGCTCTTTGTCTAGTCTAGTGACAGATCACCATGGTGGTAGATTTGTTTGTTATATGGCCCTAAAATGAGTCCAGGGTGCTCCAACGCTAAAACATGAGTTCCACCTGCTACGTGTTCTAACCTGAACAAAAAAAAACAAAACACCCAGGAGAGATCCCATTCCCCTCTGGCAAGCTTTCACGCCTCCCCTAGGGGACCAGCCCCACAGTTTGAGAAACACTGGGTAAGTATCAGGTGTGATGGACGTAGCATATGTTTCACATGCTTTTCATTCTTCTTATCAATCCATTCAGTGACCACTTATACTATATGTATGAGGCATCCACAGATATTACTCCAAATAGATTCAGTGTTTTAATTTGTCATTGTTCCACAAAAACAATAACAGAATAAAATTATTTTTTGCAAGTTTGGAAAACATCCTTAAAACATTATCAGGTTTCTGCGTTAGAACGCATGTAAAACAATGATGTACCGGTACTACATTTTCCAGCAACTACCAATACCTCACTAATGTAGTTATTTACATTCCTCGTCCTGTAGATAAAGGTCTTTTTGACAGATGATTTAGTCAGCACCGACTAAAGCATGCAGGGCATCTTCTTGTTAAAGAGGTGACTGCAAGTCCTCAGCCATAACATTTTAATGTTGTTACTTTCCGCCTGCACTGATCCAGCATTCCACAAGACTCAAATATTTCACATGATTTATCTTTTCCTCTAATATAGGCTCTGTTACTGCAACAAAGTTACGCCTGATCGTAAGCTATTCTGCTTTTCGTCTGTTTATGGTTTCAAGGTCTAATTTATTCTGTCTTAACGGATGTATGTTGAGACCAGAATAGCTAGTACGAGGCCTGGCTGACCCATGGGACGCCTGACAAGAAGAGAACAGACACTGTGGAGTTTCTACTATGATGAACGTCACACTTCATCACCTATTTGCCTGTAGCCCCCCTTCCCCCACACTTCCCACAGATACTCACTCTACATGTCAGAGCACCCTCTTATAGAGCAACAAATGGCCGCCACTGGAAGACTACTTGAAAAACTAAAGGCTGGATTAATGTGAAGTGAATGGAGCATTAATCCATTTTATCATACCATAATCTTTGGCATTAGTGGCTGCAATCATATATACTTAATTACATGTGGCATGTGCTGCAGATCAAACATGATGTATTTTACCAGATGTCAATATTTACTTTCAATCATTGCTGGGAAAACACCAGCAATTAGACTAATGCAAATGCAGAGAAACCCTCATGTGAACTGATCAAATACTCAACATCTTTAGCTGCTGACAGTCATTACACAGGATATACAGGTCTATATGTGACGACTGTCTGTATACAGTATACAGAAATAAAAGAAAACAAAACTGAACAAGTACATGATATCTGTCATCTTTACCTGAAGCCCTTCTGGGCCTTGTGTGTCGTCTGTATATGATAAACCAGACTGCCAGAGCCACCATGGACCCCAATGTGACCATGAACACACAGATCCACAGAGCTGGACTCTGCGGAGGTGGGGTTGTGTTTGTCCGTTCAACTGCTGCTGAGAGGGGCTGCTCTAATGGAAGAGAGATTAAAAGCCTTAGAGGGGGCAATTTACACTCTTAACATTTGTAAAAGCCCACATTATTATATTATTATGTGTACAAATTGGGATTTGCATCTGATTTTTATGTAAAAGACTGAAATGAACAGCACATTTGTTAAAAAAGTGTCAGCACCTTCCCTTTTAAATGACAAATATGCATTTTTGTCAGCTGCTGAAAACATTTTAAAGTTCATTATTAGTTTTACAGCTATGTGGTTTTCACTACAGCGGAGAAAATCAATAAATTACGTTTTGGAAAATCAGTCATAGTCTGAGCTAAAAAAAAATCCAAAAAAGTTCTGATACTAAAGAAGCAAAAACTAACATCCAGATAGATTGAGTGTGTCTCACCTGTTGTTGGTTTTGGTTTGATGTTTATGGAGAAGCAGAGTTTGATGAGGCTGTCCCAGCGGCTGCCGACAGGACAGTTCTTCTTGGCCATAGCTAAACCAGGAAAGGTACTGAGCTGCTGCTGTTTTACCCTCCACCACAGTTCTGTCAGTGACCCTAAAAAAACCAAGCAAAAAACGTAACTGAAAACAGAGAACTGTGAGATGAAGTGACAAGAAGATTTATGAAATGAATGCAGAGTACCTAACAGACGTTTCAGTTCCTGCATTTCATAGGAAAGAGTGAATCATAACATGTGTCCCCAGGGGTTAAGACAGGGCCTAATGTGTTTCTGTTCAAAAACAAAGTGCTCCTTATCATCTACAAAGCAGGGTGAGGTTAGTATCTTGAGCTTAAAGTGCCATACCCAATGTAATTCAGAAGTCTGAAAATGTTTCAATGTCAATAGCCCAGTAAGGTGATGAAGCTTGAGACAAGGCTCCAGTTTACAAAGATACACACTGCCCGAAACACCCAAAAAAAAAAAAGATCCTACATATTTTGTTTGACCACCTTTAGCTTCTATTACAGCATCATTTATGCCTCCAAATAAATGTTACATGTATTTCCATGCAGAGTTATTGTTTTCTTCATTAGTAGTTGTTGATTTGATTATTTGATCCATGTCAGAAAACAGGCAAAAAGTCTTTCCAAGGGCCAAAAACAATATTGTCTCTTGTTCCGCAAAACAAAAATACTCAGTTCACTGTCACAGATGAGGATATAAATTGGAACTAGAAATTTTAACCTTTTGTTTTTTCATAAAAAATTACTCAAACTAACTATTGACCGTTAAATAGTTGTTGAATAATGTATACAGTTTCACCTGAAGTGACACTGCGCCGCACAACTACTCAGCTGTCAGGACATAAACAACAAACTAGGTTAATTGACCCAGTTTGTCAATTATCAGTTAGTCAATTGACCCAGTTTATTGATTTCCAGTTTGGAAATCATATGAATATGATTTCCAAAGCCTCTCCAGAACAGTCACTATTGAGGACACAAGAAAATGGCTGCACTGCAACAATTAGAAAACTTTAATAATGAATGATTTAGCATAAAACAGACATACAGAAATACACAAACATAAGTTTATACAGAAATACAAACCTGTGGCGTTTTCACTGTGCACAGCACGAGAAAAAGATCCAGATAAACTGCAGCATCAGAGAAGATCAACAGCCCTGAGTTTGACATTGCACTGATTGTTTGCATTTTCCAGTAAAACAAGAATGTTTATATATATGAAGACATTCAAGCATTTAAAGTCTCAGCAGAGTCGCAAAAAGATAAAAAGTTAATTAAAGTGGCAATCATAAAAAGAGTCATTATTAAAATCACACCATTATTACCAGTATAAAAGCGCAAGTGGCTGCAGATATAAAAACATTTTCTCTGTGTTCTGGAGTAAAGCCTTGATAAAACCCTGAGACTCTGATTTAAAGGCTGATTGGCAGGTTGAGCATTTGCACCATTTGCACATATTGACCAACAACAGTTCGAATTCCAACCTTGTGAAACGGTACATTTCCTTTGACATCAGTTCACTGAAAGCCGCTTATTTCTTTCAACATAAGCCCTTTATGGCTTGAAGAGAAGAGGTTGCATCTTGACGAAGGTGAAATTGTAGAACTGTGGCAGACCCTGGTGGCTGATGTTGATGAACTTATCCCAAAGGAACGGCGGGAGTCCATCCTCTGTAGTTGGCCCGTTCACCGCCTCCGCACTGAAGTCCCCAGCCATGTTGAAATCTGTTACCTAGATGGAGAACAACAAAATCTGAGCACTTCATACACAGGGACTCAGAATCCAAGATGAGTGTGGGGACTGACCTTAGTGTCGTAGCAACCCCCAGGTGAGGGCCTCTCGAACCTGAGGTCATTGCGGCAGCAGATGGACTTGCAGGGGTCTCCCTTGGAATATGGATCTGTCTTGTAGTCTGAAGACAAATCAGTAAAAAAAAAAAAAAAAAGTTTTCAGTGTTTAGAGCTCTAGCAAAAGATCAATCATATAAACTGAGGCCTTCACAAACCGTTGAATCTCATGATGTGCTTCAAGGAGTCCAGGTCTTTGACATCCGCTTGATCACGTCGGAAGATCTTGGCTCTGGGACAAAGATCGTAAGAAAAATCCTCTCCGTACTCCTCCCACATTTGAGGGTACCCACTCAGCATGTAAATCTTCTCGTGGAAGGGAATGTTGTAGGACGGCCAGTAACCTGTGTCATGTTAGAAGTAGAGGGAAAGGTAAGCTCTCGTTACAGATTCCCAAGTCAGAAGTGGGATCCTGGTCCAGGTTGACTCAATTGTTGACAGGTATCTGTTGTTAATAATAATAATAATAATAATAATACATTTTATTTGTTGGCGCCTTTCAAGTCACCCAAGGTCACCTTACAGTGAATAAAAGCACAGAATAACAACAAACATTAAAACAAAACATCGACCTAAAAACAAATGAAGTGCACAGTGACCAGTCAGAGTGAGTACGCCAGTTTGAACAGTTTGTTACCTCTGCGCAGAGCCTGACTCTGGTCAGAGTACTCCACCAGACCTGGGATCTGCTCCACCACAGTCAGAGCACCGTTGTCAACGCTGTGGCCCAGCTTCACTTTGCTCCTGTCCAACACCATGTACTGGTTGTTGTAGGTGCCTACAAGTGTTCACGATAGGGGGGGTTAAAGAAGAGATGGTGAAAGGTTCAGTGTGTAATACGAAATGTGAAGTTGCAGATTTAAACCAGTTGAATATGCAGCTCAAAAAACACATAAAGTCCTCATTGGAGCCAGTTTCATCTGTTCTGAGATTTATAGTTAAGTGCAAAATAACTGTGGTCCACTCTCAAATAGGAGGTGACCGCAATGGATGTTAACCCCAGATGCCACCTGCTATAAAACAAGACAAAGGAGAAGAACAAGTCTGTATCTATGAATGACTCTTTGCATAATATGATAATATGAATTAATTAAATACTCCATTTCTGTCATTACTTTCTCCTCAATCATAAGTCTCTCTATTTGATTAATTCAAATAAAAGCATTTTTTCCTTGCATCAAACACAAACCACTTATAACAGTTATCGTATTTCTATGGTCATTACAACGGGCTCATTGTCATGTTCTGCAGTACTGAGTCACAAATAAAAACCATCTATTTTGATAAATGGCAGTGGTTGTTGATGCTTGTTTTTCTGTTGAAAAAGTCACTTTTTCTTCAGGTTTCCTCTGCCTGATATAATAACCTTTAGTTATTATATACAGTTTATTCTGAGCTTTTATGAACATCTACATGGTGAGTAAATTAAATGTAAGAAAATACCTGATTTTCAATAAAATTGCAAAATGCAGAGTTTAATATTAGAATAAGTGGTAATAAATCACTTTGGAAAGGTTAAATGTAGAGAAAATTATTTGGAAGTCACCATAAAAATAATCCTAGGTCTTTAAGGTTTAACTTATGTCTCAACATGTTTAATGTTTCCCACATTGTCAAACTGTCACATTGACAAATATACTTTTTGTTTAGTGCGCTGGAATCTGGTCATTATTGACCTAATATTTAACCAAATGATCAGTCCAATCTCACAAGTTTTAATCTTCTCTAAGTTAATTTTCAAACTGGAGTGGATTTGTATAGGTTTAATGCGTGTCTTATGTTTTGCTGCCGTGCACATCTCACCTGAGTTGTGCATGGAGAAGGTTTTGGCCCACTCCTTTCCTGTCTTTGCTAAGCTATGAGCCAACCTGACCCTCTGCCAGGCCAGAAGGCTGTTGGGGGTAATTACATCAAAAAGTGATGAGTTGAAGACATTGTTGGTGGTCTGGGTCATCATCAGCCCACTGCCCAGGAGGTAGAAGTCATCAAGAGACACTAGGAAACCTGAAAAGAGGAAACATATCTTCACACAGGAGCCACATATCAGACCAGGGATCCATCGTCTTCAACAGAGGAAAGAGTGTGCGTATGTGTCTACAAGAAAGGTGAATCCATGAGACGGGTAAGGGACGCCTGCCTGGGTAGCTGCTGAAGGACAGTTTCCCTGTGGCCGTGTTTGGATCAGTGACGTGGAAATCCCAGTGCTTATAGATCCGCATCGTGGCAGCGTACGTGTACCAGCTGGAGTGGGCAAAAAGGAGGTTCTCATAGCCAGGCAGCATCTGAGGACAGTGAACAGTAAAGACATTTGTTGCATTTTGAAGGAAATAGTAAGAACACTGGCTTTAGTTAGTAAATCAGATACTGTATTATAAATACTGTATTATTTTTTTTAACATTTACTTAAATCAGATAAAGTCCCATTGAGATCGAGATCTCTTTTACAAGGGCGACCTGGTGAAGAGGTCAGCAGCACACACCATAATAAAAAAACAGGTTAAAAGATTGGAGGTAGCATTTAAAAAACAGGCAATGATTCAGTAATAACAAAGGTTTGACAAAACTTTTAAAGTGCAATACAATTTAGGTCACCAGCAATTTTTTGAAGTGCAAGATTTGGTCGAGGTCAGCAAACATAAAACATAGGCACTGTCCAAAGGATTCTCGCTGTCTCATCAGTAAGACAGTACGAAAAGCTTGTAATGAGATGAGTTCTGGTATTTTCAGGTCAGACTGAAGAGTATTCCAGGCGGGGGTGGGGCGGGGGGGCAGCAAAACCGAAGGGTCCTGGACGTTGACCTTTCTTCGTGGTTTATAGGAGAAGATATCTGATTGGCTGCGGCTGAGCCAGATGTTCCTTCTGGGACGCGGAGATTGTGTGTCTTATCACTTATAAAAGATAAGGCACACAATAAGGGAAATAAGGAAAAACGACCAATGTGAATGCAAAAAGAGCAGATAAAGGGTTATTTGGTTTTTGTCATTTAGTACACCCATTATGTGGTCATAATGTGTGAGTCATGTATGAGCTGAAGTGCATTTGGATTTTGGACATATTTTGTGGTGCACTTATGAAATTTACACTGCACAGTGCTTAGCAGGTCTTATACTATCGCTCTACAATGTATCGATGACCTCTGACCTTGATGAGGGCGGAGCAGTGTCCCATCCCTGGAAGTTTATAGTCTCTGAGTGGAGGGTTGGAGTTTGGGACCAGGGCGGGGATCAGATCCAGCAAGTCTCCCACAGCGTTCAGGAACTGGATGTCAAACAGGGACAGCGGCTGTGGGAGGGACAGCAGATAAACAGCTGTGAGTTGGCAAATGTCAACAAATAATTTTGATTTGATCAGACGAAACTATTGACTAACTGAGAAAGAGGCACCTTAAAACCAATGAAACGAGGAGACTGATCACCTTTCAATGCAAATATGCTCTATCAAAGCTGCTGCACTTGAAACATATGCATGTGAATATAAATATACCCACATTTCATGCACAGACTTAAATACAGCACATGTCTCTTTAAATATTAGAGTGACAAACTGTGATGTATGATCACAAGTGTGGTTTGTACTGGAGGTTCCTCTTTTTACATGTTAACTTGATGCAGTAGGATTTAGGTGAACCACTGAGGTGAAATATATTAAATAACACAAAGATAAAAAATTAAAATAAATAACTAAACATCTAACAGCGCTTGTCTCTGATTCAGATATGTCATAAACATCCCATTAATTATGAAACTTTTATGGTTTGATTTGTACATACACACTGTTGTAACCTGAATCCAAACCGTTGCATTTGGCGGACATGTGAGATGGCTGCCAAACCTTTTTCCCTTTTTTCTTTGCCCAGTATGCGACGCCGGCTTGGAGACCGTCCATCTGAGCCACGATGAAACCTGTGTGTCTCCACAAAGGATCCGCGGTCTTGTTCAGTTTCACCTGGTCTCTCACCCACGAATCTTGCTTCCTGAAAGAACCATTGGACTCCCTCATTAATAAATACTTAAAAAATAAAGACAGATATATTCTACTGTATTTATTCAAACTGAGGACTCATGGATACAAAGAAAAGTAAGACCCTTAGGACAGAGAAAGCCTTTCAAACATATCGACCACATCACACTGTGAGCTGCACATGAACGTCTCTGAGAAGAGGATACGAAACATGATCACAATGATGTGTGTGTCAGATTGTAAAGTGTATGCTGCTGTGTCTTTCTTTATTATAATAGGAAAAGAGAGGACACTCACTTCATGAAAGTCTGAACTGCAGCGAGGACTTTTGGGTTTTGGATCAGCTGAGGGTACATGTTGGTGTAGTGGTCCATCATCTGCCTGGAGACAGAAAGTATGAATAATAAATGAAAGTGTTTATAATAACAATAATAATGCTGAAAGGTGTCAAAGGACAAAACTATCCAAGTGAATGGGCCAACATAGATCACGAGGATGCTATAAAATAGTCATGACTGCACATTCCTGACACTTACTGAGCAGTGAGGAAGCCTTCGAGATAGCCGGCCAGGAAGAAAGTCACCTCATCCGTCTCCTTGGTCCGTCCGTACCCTGCTCGGATCTCCAGGACGCTCCAGCCTGTGCTCAGCAGGGTGTCATTCAGGAACCCGTATGCATCTCCTTCTGTCTCCAGAACCCCCTCCTTCAGCAGAACGTTCTTGTGTTCGGAGTCCCAGTACACTGTGGCAGCTGTCACCTCTGAAAAGAAGCCAAACACCATGAAACTGGTGACTGTAAAGAAAATAGAGTTAGGACACTTAATGCATAGGTGTCTAACTGTCCTATATGTGCACAATAAGCTAATACTGATATTACTTTTTCATGGATAGTATGATGGTAGACTGCTAAACACTTTACATTGCATTTTGTGGCTCATAAAACAAGAGCTGGGTTCCATTATAATCCTATTCGCTAATAATCTCAGTTCTCACTCTTGTATGACTGACTACTTCTATTCATTTTATAAAGTGTTGCTGTCCTGTCTTGTATCAATAGGGATTAATGGATATAAACAAAAGTGAAAGTCAAAGCCCACAATGTCTCAATCACCTGTGTGCTGTTGTCAACAAAGGCAAAAGGTTTGCCTTGTATGCGACAGATAAACCAAATAAACCTCTGATCTTCAACAAAACTTCACAACAGCTGAGCGTGAGTAAACCACAGCATGCTTGGCTTTTAATCTAACTATTATTCAAGCCATAAACGCCATCTGATTCTTATACAACTGCTCCTGATTTGTCATAAAGTCGACCTACTTACTCTCTGCAGAAGCGACGGTCGCAGGAATCAGAAGTAAAAGGCACACACAGAGCCTCTTTGGTAAAAGCATAGCTGTACGGATGGAGGTAACAACAGCGAAGTGTTGAATGGAGACGTGGATTAACAAAAGGTGGATCAAGTAGAGAGAAAATCAAGTTTTACACATGACCGAGGGAAAGTCCAAGGCAGCGCCGGAGCGGAGCGTTCCCTGATTGGCTGCCGGGATAAGGAAACGGGA
Source organism: Apogon talboti (assembly GCA_037367365.1). Taxonomy (NCBI): domain Eukaryota; kingdom Metazoa; phylum Chordata; class Actinopteri; order Kurtiformes; family Apogonidae; genus Apogon; species Apogon talboti. The sequence goes on along the minus strand of JAPQRQ010000027.1, from coordinate 7,344,528 downwards.
ACACTGCATCGATCAGGAGCTCTATAGAGGAGGAACCAAAATATGAGAAGACGTTTATACGTAGTGTTACCTAAAGTACTTACAAATTTGGGCCTTCATTTGTGGTTTGACAGTATTAAAATATTGATTAGAGCAAAACGTACCACCCCAGATGGGACTCGAACCCACAATCCCTGGCTTAGGAGGCCAGTGCCTTATCCATTAGGCCACTGGGGCTCTGCAGCACGTAGTTGTTGATACCTCTCTATTTAAAAGAGAACTTCCTGTGAAAACAGTCGTGACAAATTTCTCAAATTTTCAGTTTTGCCTTTATCCCATTTTTATCAAAAAATGTCAATCAAACTACGACTGAATACACTTGCTAGCTAAAAGGAGCAGTTAGCTTGTCTTGTGATCACGGATTTTTTTTTCTTTCAGACTCAAAGAGAAAGACAAACACTTTAGTGACGATTATTCATTTTTATTTATGCTAGAAAACCAGATTTTAACCCTCCCCCCCCCGCCCTTTCGGTTTCACGTCAATATATTTCCAAATACTTCTACTACTAGTGTCAATGTGCTGTAGCTGTAGTGGTCGACATGTTTAATAGCAAAAACAAATGGGTCCCTTTGACTAATTCCACTTCAGATGTCCAGAAAAACAAAAACTAACAAACAAAAGAATCCAACAAATAATGTATTTCAACACAAAAACCACATAGTACTGTGAATGCAGAACAGTGTGATTCAATGCTGTCCCCACCAGTACATGATGAAAATACACAATCATTTTATTTCCCATAAACATAAGGAATGACAGCAGAAATCCTGGCCAGAGTTACACTGGTGGATTATTATTAGGAATAATCACTCTATAGAATTTATCTTGTAGTGTATACTTACCCATAAAAATCTTTAAATATAATATTGATCAAAGAATAAATACAGTGGATATGCAAAAAAAAAAGGCTGTGATAATTTCCTTTTGGACTTATTTACATGTAGTGTTTTCATTCTTCCAAACCATATACATGGTATATTAAAGCTCTGTAAGTGTCCTGTATATTAACTTTGAGGGAGACGCTAATGTAGTCCTGAAAAACATGGGAGGGAGTGAGCAAACCATTACACAACTTAAAATGTGCTGAGATGAAAACAGGACAAACACATGTAACAAACCCTCCAGAAATAAAAAAGAATGATGTCTGAACCCTTGTTCTGGATTTGACAAGACTGTAGCAAAGAAAATCAGAGGATAAAAATGTAAATATTAAGATATAGCTTTAACAAACCACAATATGCACATTAAAGCACAGCCCAAACCCACAAGTCAAGAAGGCACACCTCTATGCATATAGCTCATGATCTGCAGCATTTAAATAAATTCAGTCTCTTCCACTCATTCAGCAGTGGCCTGATGAGGATGGTTTTATGTGAAGGAGTTTTCACATCAAAAAGCAGTGAAATGCAAGTGAAGTTGTGACAGAGGGCTGGACCTGATCTCAGCAACAACACGGCACACATGTACAGTACACACACTCATTCGTCATCAATCAGTTTCTCTGCTCCATTCTCCGTTTGTCTGCCTGTGCTGCTCCCTCCCTCCTGTCCGCCGCCGCCTCCTCCCCCTCCTTCCTCCTCGTCTTCATCTGTGTAGGAGTACGATTGGCTGCTGTAGTTGATCATGGTGCGGGACAGGTCCACTTCGATCGGGAAGACATCCGCCTCCTTCAGCATGGCGTAGCAATCGTTGTAGTAATGTGACATGCCTGAGACGAAACGCTGTAGCTGGAAGACGATGTCCTGGACTGAGGGCAGACAAGACCAACATTGATTTTCTCAGCTTTATGATCATGTTGAGCTTGAATATGTACTCTAAGTATCCCATCCTTCCACCTGGTGAATCAAATATCACATGAAGTATGAGTGAAAAAAGACACACCGTGTTTCTGATCGAGCAGCTCAATCTTCTCCAGAACATCCTTCCTCATCTTGGCAAAGCGGGCTCGAGCCTCCTGCCGACACCGCAGCACCAAGCGGTACTCGTAGTTACCGGTGCTGACGCGATACAGGGGTTCTCCCATGGCCTGTGGGAAGAAAAACATGACTCACAGGTTCAGGTTAGACAAGTACATCTGTAATTACATAACAAGGAAATATCCTCCGTTAAGGAAAATGTCCTCATAGGTCAACCATAAAACACTGTGCTCAACAGTCGTCTGTATTGTTGATTTAATTCCTGACAATACAAAGTGAAAAGGCTACTCACAATACTGCTGTATTCTTCATCATCCATTTCCTTCACCTTCAGGCAGTAAGACTGAAACACAACAGAACCACACTTTCATTCTGCTTCACAGCTTAACGGTGAACACTGCAGAAGCTGAGGACGGCTGAGCGTGCAGTTATTTTTCAAGTCTCAATACGTAACATGAAATTTACCTGCATCTATCACTTTATTTCCTAAGTGTGAATGCATTTTAATGTACCTTAAAAATTGGCAACTTTCCTGATTATCTCACCAGCCTACATCCCTCATATAGTCCAGTGTTTCTACTGGTAAGGTTTTGCCATGGTGCACCGTCACAGCAAAATCCTTGCTGCCACACCATATGTTTGATAGACTTATTATGCATATGTATAATATATAATAAGCCTACTATTTACAATAAGAAACCACACGCGCTCTGTGTCACTGTACAATTTTTACCCCTGTATTTTTTGTACCCCCTAAGAAGTATGCACATGCTCCAAACTGTTGGGCATGCACAAACGCATTCTTTTGGATGTAAACATGTGGTAGTGATCCGGCAGTGAAACCTGTTGTACTGAATTTACCCTGTTTATTTATCATTTACTACAGTATGTTTCATTTTATTTGGATATTCAAATTTACACAGTTAATGGAGGTAAAAATAATATGGGTGTAAAACCCAGCAAGCTGCGTGCTGTACCAAATTTATCCACGTAGTGCACATGTGCAAAAACACCAGAAGCACAAGAATAATACAGGGGTAAAAATTGTATGTGACACTGCACCTTTCTGAGGTAATTGTAAGATCAGCCTGTGAAGGGATTTTTTTTCTACACTGACTAGGCCTACTTGGTGAATAACTAGGACAGCGATGATGCACAAATAGTCAAAGTAAGGACAATGACAACCCTGTCACTGCAGGATGAAAATAGAAATGCTTACTCTGGTAAAATACTGTATATCCAGCAAACCTGAATACTGCTCTTCTACAGCAGATACACTGTGCATTACTAGCTACTGTTAGCTTTGACTTAGCTAATATCAAAAAGGACCAACACCACCACATGAGCGCACATTCATGCATCTTTGATGACATTATCTTGAGATCTTGTGGTAATTATGTCACTATCTGGAGATAAACTCTTGCCTATACGGAATAACCTGAATATTATCTTTAACAGAGGCATAATGAAACTTCTGCCTGTGTTAGACACCGATTAAAAGAGTCTGTGTTGATTCATGATGGGAACTCCTTGATTTTACCAATTAAATCACTTCGATACTACCAATGCACATTGACTCTGATCTCTGACAGACTTTTGTTTTGCCATAACTGGTTGATCGTTATCTTGAGACAACAAAATTTAATTAGCCAGTTTACATAAGAAAATGAGTCCTGTTACCTTGAGATTATGACATAATTAAGTTGTGATCTTGAGATAATGGCATTAAGAAAATAACTGTACGTGAGGTGGTTCTCAGCTTCTGTCGGAGCTCTGTGATGCAGCCTCACCAGATACTCAAACTTGACGTCCAGGTACTTTCGGATGGTGAGCTTCGTGTCTGGGATGGCCTTGTGTAGGTACGTGTTCAGGTCATGGAGCATCTGCATTAAAAAAGACAAAACAAAAAGCATATGACTGAAATAAGTTATTCAATCCACACACACTTGGAGTGTTTTAACTTTAATCGGACCCACAGGTTTGATAGTCTTGAGCAGCTGAATTCCGTATTTCTCAATGCTGCGGTGAGCATCAGCAAACTTCACAAATGCCTCGCTGGCTGCTGCCTGAGGCTCTCGGACCCCGATGACTGAAAAGACATCCCCGAATGCTGCGAGGACAAATAACTACTTTTAGTCAATGCGATAAGAATCCAAAATGCAAATATTTGCTCTTTCTAAGTAATTTCGCAAACAGTAACAATCTTTTGGTTTTTGACCATTGATGAGGTACTCTTATGACTATTTTCAACATCCAAATATTCACTGAGTCAAGATCAGATCAGTTGGAGTGGCAGAAACTGACCTCTGTGAGTTTGAGACAGTTCAAAGAAAGCTCTGAGCAGCCTCTTTGTATGTTCCATGAGCCCTGTGAAAAAAACACACAGTACATTTACAGCACTGCATCAACAAATTAACCTGCAAAACATCCCCACTGACACGGTCCAGCTCAGTAGAATGATTAATATCCCATAAATAGAGAATAAAAGAGATGCTAAAAGGTCTGATTTAATCAACTGTAACTGTACTAGAGACGGGACATTCGACTTCCAGCCACCGAAGCCTGTTGTGACGTCCTCAAGTGTTCTCAGTGTGTTGAAGCCTGTATTAACTTTAAATGTCATCAGTCACTTTAATGTGACTCATACTGTGGGCTCACTATTACTGGCTGATTTTACTCTATAAGCATAACAAATAATATTTACTGGAAAATACTGAAACAGAAATGATGCCAGAATCAGAGTTTTACATGTGGACAGTACTTGGGAAAAAACATAAAAAGTACAGTGAAGTATATATATGCTACCATGCAACATTGTAACTGTCTTTGTTGCCTCAACATAACAGACTATTGTGATGTTCCCTTTTTTAAAAACACGTTTTCACTTCACTTTCAAATTTTGAGATGAAATATACCAAAGAAATATACCAACGGCTGTTTTGGTGTTGGTGATGTGTATCACGTGATGAGAGATGCCTTCCATTGAGCTGTGTTACACATACAAAAATGTTTCTTTAGCATTTTTGCCACACGCCATGACTTGTTTGACTCATTAAATTATATTTTAAACTCACTAACATAAAATATGTAATGTTGACACAATTCCAACAAGATCAAAATATTATTCATCTCTTGCCAGAAGTGGTGGATGATTGAGCCACCTCACAGTAGAAAATACAGACAGGTGTTTCAACTGTACAGTATTTTAGTGACTCTTTACCTTTGTACAGCTCTGCTGTTTTCTCCAGCTCTTCCAGTCTTTTAACCAGACCATCTGCAAAACAAAAGGGGTCATTTAAATGTCAATATATTTAGAAAATATAAATACAATTTTGACGTTTGCTTTGACTCTCACCGTTGCATAAAATAGCTCGACTGAGTCCAAGAGCATCTGCGGTGCCTGAGCTCATGTTCTCCACCAGGCGATGCTTGACTTTTTTCAGCACTAAAACACACATTTATAACACATCTGTTGTGTTGTATTGTGATGAGGGAGGAATGGATTGTAAAACATTGAAACGCATAATAATGAGCTTGTTTTCATGACCATAAAATCCGATAACTAGGAGTAATCAGACAATTCAATCAAAAAACCCTGGTTTAGCCACACCAGTCCATTATCAGATTTCACATAGTGATGGTAGACTCCAACTTCCTGTTGTCTTCCGCTCACGTTTGACTACGTAACTTCTTTTTTCTATGATTTTAGTTGTGTTTACACATGAGCAGATGTAAAAGAACAAAATAAATCAGATTAGCCTGTATAAACACGCAGGAAGACATTGGAGTATTGGAGAGAAATCCAGGTGTGTTAATCTGATTTCTTATCATCAGATTACTGCTGTTATCGGATAAAGCCTATCAGATTATGCTGTTTATATGATCACTTGAATAATCTGATAACTCCAGAATTTGGATAATGATCAGAGTATTAGCGTGCATGTAAAAGGGCTCAGTGTCAACAAACCTATGTCCAGAGACTTTCCCTGCTTCGGATCTGCCTGTAGTTTGTTGTAGTGAATTGTTGCTTCTCCCTGTGAAAACCAGCAAAAACCACCAAAGGGATTTTAATGAAAATCTCAACATTTATATTATATGCATTATTATGTGAATTTGTGATGCCAGAAGTGACATCCACATGCAGTTTTAGAACTGAATGGGCAACAACAACAAGATCTAATCCTCTCATTCCAACAGTGACCCTCATTTTTAATCCACTGCGCAGGAAGTCATGGGATTTTTTGGGGTGTGAACAAAAGACCCAAAAAACAACACAGCCTCTCTGCGTTGGTGACGTTATGCCAAATGCTTCAGGCCATTGTCTGAACCTCTTTAGGGACAGAGCTTGACCGACCCTAAAGTTATTCGCCACAGCCCACTGGTGGGTTTGGACCCATAGGTTCACTGATAAATCCACAGCAAGAAACAAACTGTGAGTATTGATTCAGAATCTTTGTATGTCTGCATATTTTCATTGCTTATATACCACTCATTTATTTGACTACATGTGTAAATATGTGATTTATTTTTGTTGTTGGGGTTAGGTTAGTTTAGTTAAGTGTTAATTTCCAAATATCTGGACTAAAATAACTCTGTACCTGGACAGCCTGAATCATCTTGGCCACCTCCACCTTTGTTTTTCCCTTCACTGGTTTGCCGTTAACACCTGTTATTTCATCGCCTGCGGCCAGCGTCCCCTCCAGAGCTGCCGGTGTGTTGTCAAAGACCTGCAAGATAACAGACGGCTCGTTTCAAAGGTACCACAGCAGACTGAGCTATTACATGATTATTACCAGTGCAAAACTGTGAACACGGGCCCACCTGGACAATGTAGAGGCAAGGGCAGTACTGAGCCCCTCCCCCGATGCTGATTCCAATAAGGTTATTAGCATCCTTCTTCAGACACACAGTCCCAGGTACTGTCGGTATCCCCCTGAGGAGGAGAAATAACACCTTACTACTGTATATTTGCAGTCTTTAGGTTCCATTATACAATTAAAGCTGCAACTAACAACTGTTGTTGTCCACTGATCAGTGGGCTATTTTCTTGATTAATGCATTCGGTGTTTGGTTTTTAAAATGAGAGGAAATAAAAAGAAATGTCAAATCAGTGTTTCCAGATGCACAGGGTGACATCTGTTGCTGTCAAAAACCAAAAGACATCATAGGTTACACCAAAATCAATTATCAAAATAGTTGGATATTAACTGAACGGTTGATTGAGCCATTACTTTTTGCAGCTTGAGATTTGGGGAAAAAGTCATACTGGGACTATTCATTTACTTGTTTGTTAAGGAAAATCCACAGATGACTAATTTTCAACACACAATTGAAACTTTAAACTACCAAAAGCTACACAAATGTAGTGATTTAAGCATATTGACAATGTGATAATGATGTGATGACTCATGTGACCCCCCCCATGATCACATGAGTCATCACATCACCATACAAGAGGACTTATTTATTCCCTATTTCTGCATTTAGAACAGCCTAAATCCTCCTAAATCTGGATGTCTTGTCATTATATCCTTGCAATTTGACTAATTGTGCAGCCGTACTACAAACATTCACTCACAGCTTGTCCTCCTCCAGGTCGTAGTCCATGTCTGTGAACATTGCAGGACAGTGTCACCTTTAAACCTGTAAGTGATAAAAACAAAACGCAAAACATCAGAATCACTGTGGCTGAGTGTCTGTTGTGTTAAAATAACAAATTTTATCTATATGGACTAAAGAAATGTCTTCATGTTTACCTTTGGAAAATATTCCATATATATTCAAGGACAAATTAGAAAAATATTTGGCACCAGTTTCTAAACTATTAAAAAGACAAAGATTCATCACAAATGCTGGATGAGTGTGGGTAAGAATTTTTCAAATTCTTTTTTCCCCTTATGTACTAGAGTCTTTATTCATTCATATAACACATACAGTGCCTCTTCTGACACTTTTGGGTACATATGTTGTGTAAGTTTATGTCTTACTAAGTGTCAAGTTTTCCTTAAAACGATTAACTTTCCTTTAGTATTGTCTCCATTTTGTAATTAAGTACATGCTATGATGATTTATTTATGCATATGTATACATTAATTTTTCTTCTGGTTACAGGTAACTAATTTACCTTGAACTTTAAATTACTTGTATTATTTGTGCATTAATGTTGAAACACATTGTTGAAAAAAGGTACAATATCTGACAGTTTGACCTGCTTCATCCATTATGAAATAAGTAAACACTGATTTGTGAATGAAGTCAGACACAACAAATAGCCTGAGAAGATGAGTTTCCGTTTTCCTCGTCTGATTCTCTTAATGTCAGTGTAGTGACTACATCAACAGCTGGAAACTCACCATGCATGTCAAACACTTTATTTACAGTATTCAGTTAAAGAAGTCAACGATAAGCAGAATGCACTTATCTTTAAAACATGCTGCAATACTAACTTACACATATACGTATACAAACGAAAGGATGCACAATTATGGAAAGTGCTAGCTGACGCTGAATTGTTAGCTGTTAGCTCCTGAGGCTAGTAGCAGGTGGAACAGCGAATTCATTCAACAGTGAAGAAAAAGGAGCCTTAATACGAAAATACTGATTTACCTTTAGTAGACCCTGAAGCTGGTTATCATATAAATGTTCTTCAGTATGAACCAAACGCAAAATGTGTCTTTTAATATCGCTGTTCTATCACTATTTTCTTATTCTCTGGGTCCAATACCTGCTCCTCTATTTACTTAATTTCGTCACATCCGGTGAAAAGGGGGAAGTTGATGGAAAATGATCGACTTTAATTTTATTAATAGTGTTTACACCGAAAAACACTTTCCCAGTGGGAAATATGGTAGATATAGTAAATTCTAGACTCGTTTGAATCGGTATCGGTATCTGTGCAGATTTTTTCATCACCTAAAATAAAGTTTACAACATGTACGGCATTATGATAAACGGCTCATATGTGGTCTGCTGCCCTCGCGTGGTAACATTTGGAAACTGCATCTTGTCTAAATGATAAAGTTGGCGTTAATACAGATATGACTGTATTTAAACATTCGGTTGTTACTTTCAAAATTAAAGTAAATATTTTGTATAGCGAGTCGAACATCACAATGAAAAAGTTTTATTTTTGAATAACGTTTATACTGTCAGCGAAAGGAATTAAAGTACACAAAAATCTAATAAAAATACAACGCAATGGAAATGTAAAATAAATACAATAGAAAAATAAACCTAATGGTTCATCTCAATGAAACGACAAACTTGATCATAGCCACGGTCATCAACGTTATTGCAAGTAGGAGTTTACGAGGATAATCTGGTGAGAAACCAACCTGAAACGTGTGTGAAAGTGTTCCAGATCACAAATCCCAAAGAGCAAAAAAGAAAACAGAGGACTAAGTCTGTTTTTGTAACGATATCGGTACCTACGCAGACTTTTCATCACCTAAAATAAAGTTTTACTTTTCTGTTAAACAATTCATATGTCGTCTGCTGCCTCCCTGTGGTCACATTTAAGTACTGCATTATATTTGGTAAAGTTAGAGTTGTTGCAGATACTGTATTAAAACTTCCGGTCACTACTTTCAAAATAAAGTTATGTATTTTGCGTTACGACTCAAGGTTGTCATTAAGTGTGGTTTTTAACCTTATATGGCACCTGTGTAACTGACATAGGTGTATTTATTCACACGGTAATGGACATTATTATTATTATTATTATTATTATTATTATTATAACTATGGTCCTGATTTATCAAAAGAAAGTGCGACAAAAAGTGGCCGTACAGTAATTTCCACACTAAGTTTGAGGCTCCACTCAAATCTCACGTCACGTTTCATCTCGTTTACGCAGGTTTGGAATGAGTGCAGCAGAATAAACTAGTCGGATATATTCTGATTGACATGAAAACATATTCAATCATATATTTGTCACAAAGAAAGGTTGACTGATAAATTATGATGACTTTGTGTCGTATCCCACATAAAAACAAGGTGCTATTGAATTGGTGCCACATGAACCTCTGGGCAGAGATCAGCATCCATCAAAGTAACTTACAGAGAAACAGCATCTCAGTCATCACTTTAGTTCAGTATTCAAATTATAATAAATATGGACAAAATACAGTCTAAATGAGAAATAATAGTGGCTTTTTAGTTTTAAGCATTATCCAACTGAAACATAGTGGTGCGTCTGTGCGTCATGTCCGCCATTGAAGCGGATCAGATATAAAGGCTAAATGTCTGGATCAGTTCTAGACTGGGATCGGCTGCTCTCTTCCAGAAAATACAATTTAGTGGTATGTTTCGGGTCAGACCATTTTCCTTCACCTATTTATGAAGAACTGCAATACAAGCTCTCAAATTAAAACTATTACATGCAGAGTAGGCTACATTATCATGGGTGTATAAAGTAAATATTCTAACCTCAGCTTGAGTTTATTAGCAGTTTAGCAGTGATTTATCTCCATTCTGTGGTTTACTGACTTCATTTGATGTCCTCCTCCAGGATTATTGGTTCACCTTCATATAATATTTTCTATTTCGAGATCAGAGAAGTTTTCCTTCTCAGTCGTATTCCGCATCTCTATGCCGTAAACTCAAGGGGCAGGAGCAGAATAAGCATGATGATTGATTTCAGCCGTTGCACGCCACATGCAATTGGTGAAATAGGACTATTTGGTGCACGTGAACGTGGTTGGAATATGGTTTCTGCACAGGTTCCTATGATAAGTGATAAATTAGGGCCTCTATCTCTAGTTTAAGAGTGGTCTCCATGTTAACCTTCAGTAATCCAAACTCATAAAGGGTAATCGCTTCGTGGATCAAAGGAGAGATTACACTATAGTGATGTATATCCACAGATAAAGACATCAGAAGAAGAAGAATGTCATCTCAAAGTATCACTAAAAATACTGATTGATTGGATCAGCATGAACAGACTGAAGCAGGTTTATGCCCTTACATACAATCAAGTATTTTAACACTTGATTGTATTACTGCAGGGCTAATTAACAGACTCCAGTGATCATAGAGGGAGGAGGACCCTATGAATACTGTCCAAATCCTCTCAATGATCCTGCTTCCTTTTATAAACAGAGGAAAACTTCCTAGTCATACTCATTTTTTCTTCCCAGGAGAGAAGACTGAGTCAAGACCATCATCCATCAGTTCCAGGACTTTTTGCCAACGGCAGCACCAAACATGAGCATGGTTGGTTTATCTGCTATTCCTTTGGTTTTATATCTCTGCAGAGATTATGGATTCTAATCATCTAAATTGTTGTTTGTATTTAAAAGTCCTGGCAGAAGTAATTATTTGATTGTTACCATTGAGATGAACAGCTAAGGCTCATTTTATGATTGATCCCTGACTGTTTTGCAGGAACTTGAACTGAAGAATGTGGCTCTGAGAGCTGGAGATCAGCTCAAAGTAAAGGGCATTATTCTGCACGATGCTGAGAGGTAAAATAATCAAAAGCTCATATTTATTCTGTTAAATTGTCTTCACTGAAAAAGTTATTTTTCTGATAGGTACTTTGTAGTTTATTGCTGCAGTGAAATGTATCAGATGTAGAAGAGCTTGCAGTCACACTCAGGCTTATTGTTTAATATGTGATGAACTCAGATTCCAGATTGACCTCGGCTGCAACCCAGATGACCTGGCTCTGCACTTTAACCCTCGTTTTAATGACGACATTGACGGAAACGTTCTTGTGTGCAACTCAATGACCGCAGGCTGCTGGGGCGATGAGGAAAGAGAAATACACAACCCCCTACACAAAGGCACTGATGTCAAGGTGAGAAAACCTGTCCTGAAGGAAGAAAAGTTGATATACGGTCTGTGAAAAGTGATGTGGAAGGGTTTGACTTTGTAATGGCAATTTTACATATATTCTGTATTACATTAGACTGTCTGAACTCTCTTTTATATTACCGTATTTTTCGGACTATAAGTCGCATCAGTCAAAAAATGCGTCATGAAGAAGAAAAAAACGGACTATAAGTCGCATTTTTTGGGAAATTTATTTTACAAAATCTAAAACCAAGAACAGACATTTTTATCTGGAAAGGCAAGTTATAATAATAACAATAGTGTGGCGAAAACGGCAAGGCAGAAGAGAGGA
>JAPQRQ010000027.1:7277911-7332346 GCA_037367365.1 Apogon talboti | reverse complement strand
TTTCAAACCTATATTTTTGTTTGCCTTTTTGTTCTCTTTGATTGATGGATAAAGAAACAAAAAAATCTCCATAGACTTATACTCCGGAGCGATTTATAGTCCGAAAAATACGGTACAAAAAACATCTTTTTTAAGGGAACAGACGAGTCAGAAGAGTCACAAATGGTTCAGTGCACACAAGGATCATTTATCGAAGGTGAAATGAATCTTAGTTTTACCTTGATTTCACTTTCTGTCTCCTCTTCTACTGGAGATTCATGGAAAAACAAAACAAATCACATTGCAGAACATCAGTCTGATGATTGGTTTATCTCATGTTACTGTCAACATGAGAGCCAGAGCCCACATCGATCACATTCCTTGACCTAATCCTTCAGAATGTTTCTAAATATTGACTTTCAAGAAAATTGGCTTTTACCAATGTTATCCACTTGACAATAATTCTGATGTTGTGTAGATGTTATTCATGGTTGTCCAGCTCACCTGCTTTGTTAAACTGAAATCCAGAAAATCCACTCATTTCGTCTTCATGGTATTTGTGGTCCTCGTGGTCCAGGTGGTCTTTCTGTTCTTTCTTTTCATCACCAAGTGGTCTACGGTAGCATCGTGGATCATTCTCTGAGACCATGTCATTTATTTTTTGCAGCAGAGCTAATATCTCACTTTCATCACTCATATTTTTTGTACATGTGTGGTATCTGTTTTCAGCAAAACTATTGATGGCTTTTAGATTGGCCAATGTATTTTCACTTCTTTCTCCTAACTCATGAGTCACGACTGTCATTAAAAAAGAAAGTGATTCTTTTCCAAAATATTTCTCCAGCCACTGCACTCCTGATCTGTAATGGTTGGTATGCTGATCATCTGGTATTAGTAGGAGAAAGGCATGAATTCTCTGGTTTGCTGGGATTCTGTCAATGTTTTGTAGACCAAGTAAGTTAATGAAAGAGATGACTCGACCACACAAATTATAGAGGTTAGATGAATACTGGCCCACATTCGGTTGATCATTGTTGTCCAGTAGGAGGTTGTTAGAACCAGTCTCAATGGAATTTGGGTCACCAAACAGCACAAGTGTGAGTTCAGGTGTCACTGCAAAGGACAACGACAAAGTCACATTTTTAACACTGATGGAGATGTCTTCAGATTTTGCTAAAAGGTAATGCAAAAAAAGAAAAAGCGTTTATAGTGTATAATTGCTCTCAGCGACACTGTAGGTCACAAAAAAACTGCATTTTCTGGAGCAGGCCTTAACTGGGTCAGGTCTTATTTAGCAGGTAAGCAGGTTACTTCATCATCACTGACGGTTATGAATCTGAAAACAGGGCTATGTCACAAGTCACAAGCTATGACTTGACCCAGGGTTCAGTTCTTGGATTCCTTCTATTTTGTCTCTATATCCTTTCTTTTAGTCAAATTCTGCAGAACTCAACACTGGTTAATACAGTTATGCTGATGATACACAGATATGTGTGTCTCACTGTTTCAGTTTTTGGAGCAAATAAATAATTGGGTATTTTTTTTGGCAACAAAGAGAAGAGGATTTGCATCAGTAAAGACCTTAAATGCCAGGGCCTAAAAACTCTTTTATAACTCATTTACAACTCTTTTATAACTCATATCCTTCATATGGCTTCATATCCAAGGAATCACGAAATCAACTTTATTCCAGCTAAAAAACACAAAATGAATCAATGATTTTATGTCCTAAAAAGATGAAAACAAGCTCAATCACACTTTAATTTAATTAATTTTACCTTGTTCAGTGGTTTCAGTCTTGACTTCAGCATCTCCTTCTCCTCCTCCTCCTCTTATTTCATCCTGTTCTTCCAACTCCATCTCAGCTGTTCGTCATGTTTAGTGATCTTCAGACTAAACCATGCAGGCAAATGAATAAAAACAGAATATTATTCAGATCAAAGACCTATACATTTTAGCAAAGTGTCTGTATTTCTTGTCAAAATTGTACTTTTATTATTTAATTTAACAACAAATGACCCAATCCAGAACACCATCAACAAACAGTATGTATAATGTTACATTACCTGGAATGTTTTTTAATTATTAAAAAATACAAGAGGAGTGTGAAGTCACATTTCTGATTTTTATGACTTGTTAACAGTTCCAATAATAGTGACCTCTCCCTCTTAGGTTTCACATACATTCATTTAAATAAGAGTTCAAATCAACTGATAACCCACAAGAAAACAAAGATAAGAAAAAAAAGTCCAGTTTTCTGCATTAGAACTTTCCTCTCTCATGGATCATGTGACGACCCCTCAGATTGACTCAGTGTCCCAGTTGACCTCCAGCAGAAACAACAGTAACATGTATGAACAACAATGATTCACTATTAATAACCTCATGATGTCGGATATTATACACCAGTCAGAGGGTCCAAACCAGGAGTTTTACTTCAATACTTTTTTTCTGCCATGACTCATTTTTACTAAAGTAAGAATTTTACTTAATTCTAAGTAATTGAGCATTGCTCCATGTTTAGGTTACTTTTACTTCTTGTCTCTGACCTCCTGCAGCAGAATGAAGACACAACAGCTCACGTGAAAAAACTGGGAGTATCATGTCTTGTTATATTCACCTGCACTCGGACATCAGAGCTTTCCTTCTCACAACCAGTCTCAACTTTACATATATGTACAGTATGTAATTCTGAATTAGGTTTCCCGTAACTGGAGTAGTGACCACTTCTGGTAGATCTCTCTACACAAGGCAATATTACATAGGCACACTACATATTAGACACATATGATAGGCTTGTACTTATAATAAAAAGGATTTAGACTACACACACCCATAGAAATGTAACTCACCTTTGGTTTGTGAAGGTGTATCTGTCCTCTTACCAGTGTCTCAAATATACAGAACTTGCAACATATTATATCTGTCAGTTCTACACCCGCCCCTTGTAAACCCCTCCCATCTGCTCTTATCAGGTGTGATGTATTACAGTATGATTGGTAGTCTACTGGAAGATTAGCCATTGAAGGAGTAAAGGTGAGAGTTTTGTATCATGTTATTTCCCAGAGATTATGTGACTTAGAAGTAATGAATAATGGATTTTGTATCATTTTTCTCTGCTTTAAAAAGTATCATAGTTTAGACTTGTTGCATTTATTGACATGCAAAAAATGTTACAGCCAGCAGTGAAATGGACCAGAGGTTTTACTGTTTAGAGCATTTACACCCATGTGGTCACTACACTGTAAACTCACCCTACAATCTACCTTTTAAGAAAAGATAGATAAACAACATATACTGATAAATGTTTGACAGATACACGTGTCAGATGCAACTGAAATAAACACGAGTATCAGAGTTGTACAACTGCTTTATTAACCAATGACGGTTAAATTATTCACAAATACAAAGGCTTCATGTATTAATGTGATAATACTGAAAATAATGTGTCCCTTAAACCACACATTCATGCTTACAATTTTGAACCTATACATATTTATTTATAAATATCAATTTATAATTGAACATCGTGAGTATATGAGTCTTATGTTTCTGTAAAATTAGAGTATTTAATACAGTGTTTTATGAATATGAATATGAGATGTTTACTTCAGCGTTAAATCCTTCTTACTGAGTAAACTAAAAGCAGGAAATAATAGTCTGTCTTGGAAAAACTTCCATGTTCATGTTAAATTCATTCAGTATCTTCAGTAAGGTCATGGCATCATGTAGTGTAGAGTGGGTCAAAGGTCAGATTCAACATCAATAAGCACTCAACTCATTTTCTAAGTGCTTCTCTCTGTATTGAAATGAACCCAGAACTTGGTTCTGCAAAAAGTTTTGTCCTTTCATTGGGTCAGTAAAGTTCCTTAAAGAGTCTCATCATCTAGACTTTAATCTCCTCTTCCTCCTCTGAGAAGTCATGTGGTGCTTCATTGCTGTGGGAAAAAGCAGGAGAGGAGGTGTTGTTGTTCATCCTCTTCCCCTTTGTGAAGGATCCTCCACCATAGTGACGCGACAGGACATCAGCTGCCCTCTGAAAGCTTTCTGCTTCAATTACAGGTTCTCCTCTTTGAGCAGACCCAGCAGATGCATCAGGACTCCTCAGTGACCTCCTTCCCTCCTCTTGCGCTGTGAAGTTTGAGCCACAATAGCGCCCTCTGCTGTTCATGTTCCAGCTGTATTTATTGTTTATTGAAAGACTGGGCGTCATGACTCTTGGGCTCTGCACAGGCGTTTCTGTTAGAGAGATATCATCCTTTTCTTCCTCATCCTCCTCCTCTTCTTCACCTGCTGCCTGGCTGTGATTGAATGTCTGAAGGCAGCTGGGGTTGTCAATCAAGCTCAGCACCTCAGTCATAAGGGAAGGACCCAGATCCACAGTGAAGGAGGTGAGGGAATCGGAGCGTGTCAGTGTGATGCTGTCACTGTTTGGTACAGATTCACGGCGAGGGGCTCCGTCTGAAAACTGTCTGTCAAGGCGAGAGACGCGGGGCAGGGTGACAAATCCAGACTGTAGACCTGCACAGAGACAGACAGAAGAAATACACATGTAGAGACTGTTTTTAATTTTCCTTTCATCATTTGGGCTTTGAAATTAAAATATTTACACTCAAGTGTAAATCAGAAGACTGTATGAACTTCCAGAGTTCATCCATGGAAACTGTACTAAAAATACAACCATTTAAACAGAATTATAATTAAGTACATCCCATCAATCCCTTTGTACAACATACAGAGTTTATGAACTGTTGTTTTTTGTCTTGGATGTCTTATGTTTCTTCTGTCTTTTAGCATTTGGGGGCCATGTTGGAAATAAGTGTTTCCATTGTAATACTATATCCCTTGGGTTTGGCATGCATCCTATTTAGCAGGAGCAAGACAGGAGAAAGTTATATAGGATTGCAGATACGAGCAGATGAATAGTGTTGCTTTAGGTCCAGCAGTTACATTTTTACTCCAGAAGATGGCAGCATTTGACATCTGATATCCAACATGACATTTAATTGACTGATGACATTATCCTGAAGGGATGCACAAATTTTCTGTCCAAGCAGCAGTATGAAGTATGAGGAACTTATGGAGGGAAAATGTAAGTGAAATAAAGGTATATAAAGAAGAAAGTGAGGTGAAAGGAAATTCCATATGACTGCATGAGGTACTGCAGCAGTGTTGGTAAAATGAAGGGTTTAGTTGTCAAGAAATACGCCATGGAACTTAAAGCATATAAATTGTTCATCACAATTTTCAGTAATTAACTTTTTTTCATTTAGAATGGAGCCTTTCCAAAAAGTCTGCTCTTTTTTTTTTTTACACCAATTATAACCTGATAATTATCCATATTCATTTATTGTCACTAAATTATTAATAGGAACTCTAACAGGGAGCATTTCTATGTTACTTAAAACCACTACATTCTAGCAACATTTCTAACAGATTAAACTCTCTCTTCACTGATGCCAGCCTCACTTCACTCAGTCTGGGTAAATTCCTTGTGAACTGTGTAAGAATTCTGGAGAATAAGAGGGGATTTCCAGTCCGAACTCGACACACTGCTGCCTGATAAGCTGTGATTGGTTTGCAGATATAATGAGTAGTGTGTTTAACGCTGTACATTCGGGGCAGTTATACACACACACACACACACACACACACACACACACACACACACATAGAGATGACAGGAAATGCCCACTCAGTATCTTTCTTTCTCTAAAGCCAGCTGTGTGTATTTGTGTTTATAGACCAAACTGTGTACAGGTGTTGCCTTGGTGATTCCACATGACTCACAAGAAGCCGCCTGTTTGCTGGTTGTCTTGGAGGAATGTGGGGACGATGTTGAAAGTAGGGCAACCTCACCCTCTCCGTTTGTGTGTTCATTGACATTTATAGGCCTGTTTGCACCTAGCCACCTCAGCGGCTCTTTGTGTTGTTTGGTTTGTCTGAGTGGGAACAGTATAGAAGTGTGATTAAATTGATGAATCGGCCTCATCCTATGCCAAGTATTAAATCATTTTCCCTTATTTGCTGTACTAATATAAAATGCATAGCCTGAATGACTTTACTGAGGCGTATGTGTTGTTTAAATATAGTCTTTAATGTTTTATCAGATGAAAAAACTATTACTAGTAATTAATAGTAACAGAGTAGTAACAGTTCTAAAAATCTAGTGACAGATTTTTAGAACTCTTACTACTGACTCGGGGACACACAAAAGAATTCCAATGTACCTGTTTTAACTTGCTTTTAACTTGTACACATGGCAATAAACTCCATTCTATTCTATTCAATTCTAATATACAGTAAAGATAATTACTAGTAAATCTTTTCGGGTGAAATATTGGACTTAAGGAACACTCATTACGTATCATACAGTGGACTACAAAACAATAATGCAAGATAGGCTTTGTATACTATTAAATAAAGGTTTGTATGAAGGGAGAAAGACAAATAAATATAAACAGGCCATATACTGCTCACAATCTGGGGCTTTTAAATAAATCAACTTTGTTGGAAAAGCTTTAAGTTGATTTAACGTGATTTGTCACAGTGATGGGATTCATAAGATACTCATAAGTAGCGGTGTCCCTGTTTGCTTCATTCATCTCATTTGTATTGCTGACCTGTCGGACCTCTACGATTGCTCTCCTCGTTTTGAATGCAGATGATCTTCCTGCTAAAATGCTTTACATAAACCCTCATCCAACACTAGAGGTGATTATCTACATTATCTCACCATATGTGCAGAAGGCGTTGTCTGCTGCGCCGAAGGAGCTGGGGAACAGCACCCTCTGTAGGCACCCATTGGGAGAGTCTATGTTGAGCTGGGGCAGGGAGATGGCGTTCTTGATGATGGGTGAGACATCTGGCGGTGGAGATGAGAGGTCACGGGAGCCCCCTCGTGGCCGTGGCCCAGAGGTCTTCCGCACATGTCTGAACGTTCGTGTGAAGAACCCTGTGGACTTGGAGCTGTTTGCAGAGTCTGGGCTTCCCGGCTCCCTGTTGCCCCCGTAGTTACTCAGGAAAGAAGTGTCACCAAACACGTCCCCACCACGGCCAACGTGCATAGTGTGTCGAAAGTCACCCAGCGGCGGGCTGATCATGTCCACTGAGAGGTCACTCTTGAAGCGACGTTTCGTCTGAGAGCCAGACACAAGGCCCTTAATTCCTGGCAGTTTTCCCAGGCTCATGATGGCAGAAAGCTCGAACAGTTCAGTTGTTCAATTTTAATGTTAGAGTCTGACGTCTGATTACATGTCAGCGAGGCTTAAATTCCAGTTCAGAGGTCACTGTAAATACAGAGACAAGCAAAATGTAAATGCCTAGACAGTGAAGACAGAAAATACAAATATGTGGTTGTTCAGTCAGCAGAGAATGTGTGTATAATTCATTCTCCACACGGCCAGAGCCAACTATTCATCTAATGTCAGCCCACGGTTTCCCTTTTGGATCTATAGTGAAAGATGCCAGTGTAGATGTGGAGTTATTCCCTGTTTATACCCCACTCTCCACCGTTATGCACAGCAAGTACTGCACGTCTGTCCAAAATGACCAACAGCTGAAAGAAACACTCAGTTTTCCTGCACAGCAGCTGCTTTCAATCATGACAGAATAACAAAGAAGAAGAATTACAAGGTCACAATTCGTTTCCTCTGGTTACCACAGCTTATGTGGTTGGAGAGTTTGGGGCTGACTGGGCGCTTGTACAGATTTGGATCAGTGAATGACAGAGAAATAAAAAATCCAGCCGCAACTGCAAATACATGGAGATGTGATTTGAGCCAAACAACTCAGCTGGTTTGTGTGACAGAAGCAATGAAACCAAGCTATGTTTACAGCGTTCACTTAATTCTATGTATTTATAAACTGGATAAACTGCTTTTGTTGTAACTCTCACTGCAAATTCAGTTTCAGGTTAGCCTTCAAGTATTGGGTCTGCAGTGCTTCTCAGTTTTCCGTCAAGATTTCCCCACTTAAAAAACACACTAATGTTTGCACCAATCAAAAACAGTGATTAAATCTATCACTCATCTATGCTCGTCTTTGATCTACGTTTTTATTTCATCTCTACCTCTGAGAAGACCTTGTGTCTTCCATCTGATGAGTCAGTCTGCACTTGTACAATTCAAAATGTGGGGGGGGGGGGTCACTGCCATGCACCGTCTCCCACTAAAGAGGTTTATCCATGTGCGGTACCACCCTCTCCATGGGACACCCTGTCGCCTCACTTTGTCCTCTGTTCTCCGGTCCCTCTGTACTCCACACTTTTTAGAAGCAATGAAAAACAATCAGAGCAGAAGAAATGGGGGGCTGCTTACTTGAAAAAGGTAGTAGAGTGAAGCGCCGTAATCCAGCGGGTGTTTTGTCTGCATCCTCCTGAACGACAAAGTTCCGCCAGGATTGCCCGTGTGCAGGATTAGCTCTTAATCCCCTCTGTCTTCCCTCCCTCTCTGACTCCTACACTTGCTCTCTGCCGTCTTCAATCCACTTAGATCTCCGGTGATGTTCAGGTAGGGGGTTTCTCTGTTTTCTTTTAGTTCAGTTAAGGCCAAGTAAAAGAACAGACAGAGAGAAACAAGACAGTGTTACATCCAAAACCAAAGCATAAAGTAGAGGCTGGCATTCAGTCACATTAATGTGTCGGACAGCCTTTGAATGAGTGATGATGGGAATGGGATTCTCTCTCTGTGAGGCCTAAGCAGTCAACAGGTTCTCAAGAAGTTGTTTAAGAACTGAACAAAGTGTGTTTTTCTCCAATCTCACTCATGAAATTAAAAAGTATTTCAGTAGAATCAGTCTGTCTCTGTTATTCTCTCCTGAGTCAACAACAACGTTGTTACATTCTTTAATCTGAGAGCACTGACCAATTAAAACTTCAGTAAGCACCATATGTGAAGAGATGCAATGTCATTCATCTCCATTTTGTTAGTAATATTTTATGGATTGCAAGATTAAAGAAAGAAAAAAAACTAGAACCCTCCTGGTCTGTCTTGGTTGCCTGCATAATAATCTTCAAAGTTATTTCTATGACCCAGGTCTTAAAGGGAGATCAGTTATACTGTTCCTGTATTAGTTTTAACAGAGAGCCCCCTGCGTCAGAACGCAATGCTGAGAGACACCTTTCGCGTCAGTACAGGACGGTCAGAGGTCCTGACCATGTGTCAGTGTTCAACACACCAGGGGTGAGACTGTCTTGCCTTAAGGAAGTTTTTCCTCGCCACTGTTTGCTCCTGGAGGATTCTGTTGGGTTTCAGTAAATTGGCTTGAGAGTCTGGTTTAGACCAGCTCTATATGTTAGGTGTCATGAGATAACTTCTGTTATGATTTGGCGCTATATAAATAAAGTTTGATTTGATTTGATTTGATTTAACAGCCTTGTCTCCACAAAGATACAAGCTTTTGAAAAATCACAAACAGGAAGTGTATTTCCACAACCAGGTCTCATCTATAAATACTGTACATTCATTATTTCATCAAATCTAAGTTAAGGTAGTTAAAGTCTATGGTTTTAGGCTTTATTATTTCTGTCTGTTCCAAATGTCCATGTTGAACTGGGAAAAAATTTTACACTTTAACTTCTCTCTGTGCACATATGATTTTATACTTGCCTTGTATTTCACATGTTGTCTGTATATGTATATTTGATTGCTATCCTGTCTGTAACCTGGTTAACTGTGCTACTACTCATCTCGGCCAGGGTGCTCTTGTAAAAAAGTTTCAATAAAAATCAATAAAAAATAAAAAAGCAAGTAATCTCAGCTATGTAATGCCATCAGTAGACAGTGATAGTTACTAATTTCCATCTAAAATGTCTGTGACGGAGATTAATATCCAGGATCAGTCAGTTGATCAGTCATGTGAGTATAATGTTCACTGCGTCAGAACTTATTCAAAATAAAAGTTTTGCCATTGTGGGCAACTCATGGAAACCTCGCCTAAGTTATGGAATTTTGCTCATTTTGAGACGGTGTAACTTGAAAATGCATCTTTTATATATTAAAAGCCAAGTGGCCTCTGTGTGCGTGCTTGCGTGTGTGTGTGTGTGTCTCGGGCATCACATAAAATCCGGAAAGGGCTGACTGCTGCAGTTTGGCATACTTTTATATTTTTGGTCAAGGAAGAGAGTAGCAAAAAATGGCAAGTTGATAGGACCAATAATTTGGGAGGTATTAGTAATTTTGGAATACAACAGCCTTACAATCACATTGCTATGCCCAGAATACTTTGGCGGTGACTGCTGGACAAATGCGGTACAGCACGCACAAATACACAACAGCATAAAAACGTCCACATCTAGAACCCATGAATCCCCACAGGTCAACGCGCTAGTATAAAATATATTTCTAGAAATGCTCGTAATGCCTCTCTTCTGCTCCTCTACAGTGGCAACAGTGTGCTGCACTAGCGACCATTAGCTGACAAATGGAGTTAGCTGATGTCAACAAACAATGACTCCCAGCACGACTTAAACAAAAACTTCGCATTAATGCACAGGTATGCGAAAATATTCCATGTTGCACTGTTAATGTAGTTGACAGAAATATTAGGGGATGTGCTGTTATTTTTTTTTTATCATAGTGAAGGGATGTTAACTAACCATAATGAATCCCAGTCAGTCCTTTCTTACTAATTTACACACAACATAAATTCATATAAATCTGCTCTTCTGAAGGGTAATACACTTTTTCCCAACTACCTCCTGAGGCTCTGTATCTGTTTTTCCTGGAGAGATTCTGAGCTGTCTTCCTGTCTGCTGAAGGAATGACTCCGGGGTGAAAAGAGCACTGGTAAGCTCCAAACACGTGACCCCCCCCAGGACGCAGCCGGCGCTGGATTAATGTCACAGGCTACTAGAGATTCAACCCCGACGCTACTGCCAAACCAATCTGGACGTTTGGTGTAACAACTTGAGCAAGTGATGGTGCCACTCTTACAGATGACCTTACCTAATTCTTTAACTAATCGTATTCTTCAGTAAAAGATGGACAAAGGGTGTTGGCTATGATTTACTAGCACAGACCTACAGGAAGGGAGGGTAGAATGATAAAGGGGTGTGACGGAAGGAGTAAAAACACACCAAAGAGTCATTCATAAAGAGGATGAGAGGTGGATTTTTGCTGCTGACCTCTTCTGATCCCTCAGCTCAGTAACAGTTACCTTAAGGTGGAGATTAGGTGTCTGTGAGACACGAGACGATGAGAGGAAGACAAACATTACCAAATATAAGAAATGTCCAGTCATTGTCCAGTCATTGTGTTTGATAAATATCCAATAGTTTTCATCTTAAAATCCCTTGCTTGCCGTTTTTTTTTTTTTTTTTATATCTGTGCTTTTGGTGTTGCATTTCAGTGATCTGCCGTCTAATTCATAGCTTTTCATGTTGTAATTTCCCATTTTTACAGCCCTCAACTTCTTTTATCAGCCTTTTATGTGGATCTTGAAATTCAGCTCAGATGCACAATAAAACACAGTACAAGCATCGAAAATTACTTACAGAAATGTATTTAGGGGATAACCAACTCAACTGAGACACAGAAAAAAGACATTTAACATGCCCAACATGTTATTTATCTGTAACTGGTACCTGCAGACATCCATAAACAAGTCTATTTTGCCTGAGCTTGACTGATTGAGCAGACAGACAGATGGATTTGAAGTGTGTAATGGGAACAACATGCAATGAGGAGAACAGACCGGACGCCATCTATTATGGCTATCAAATAAAGCATCTGAGGTGGCTGATGAGAAACACATTTTTAGCTCTTTTTTTTATGTTTCTTCTCTGTGAATTCTATTTTAGGCTGTTCATTCAATCAGTCTCTATGCCTTTTATGTCTTTTTCTTATGTTTTCTGTCTTTTTCTCCCTCTGTCACACACATTGTCAAACAAGCTTCCCCTTTCTGCAGATTTACTAAGACAAGCATCTGGTACCGCAAAGCCATGAACTGCACAACTCGACTCCTGGGACATTTGAGAGATTGGTCAGTGTTGGCTGCTTGGAAATAGAGGCAGTGGTCAATAGTACATGGACTAATCTACGTACATGCTGCAGGTCAGCTTTGAGGTTGTTTCCTCCTTTGGACCTGAGAACCAAGGCTCTTTTACACGACAGCACCCACAAACTGTGGTTGAGGTCAGAACACCCTGACCATCATGCTCCAAAATACAGCATGCAGTCAGTTTACTAGCATCTACTGCTGCAACGTGGCATGGGTGAGGCTGTGTGTGCATTGCATTGCATACAGTAAAGTATGTTTAGTGTACCTGCAAAGATTATTAAGCATAATGATATCAGATTTGGATGAATGCATGTATTTTGTTTGATAATACTACTGTATGTATTATAGGAAAAATTCTCAACGCTGACTTGTAAATGAACTTCCTGCTCCATCCTCTTGATACTTCACATAAATTTTACTCAGTCAACACTCAAGGTATGACCTGATTAGTGCTTTCACAGCACAGAAAGACTTTAAAGGAAACTTTACAAGCAAAAGCAGACTAAGTAACCAAAACGTTTTTTTATGGTCAGTTTTAACCCTTCCCATCATTCACTGGGGTCATTCTTTTCTTTGAACATTTTGGACTCTTGTCAACACAGTTCAGGGGAAATGAGGCGAAGCAACACTGAAATGCAAACACATCACAGTCCATTTCAATAGCCTTGATGAACAAAGAGCATAAGGAAATGTTGCCTGTTCAAACTTCCACCTAGCAAACATAAATAGAGAGAGGTGTAGCAGGTGAAACATAAAAGTGGTTGCCTAAAGGAATGTGTGTGTTGTACAATAAAATGAATTACACTCTGTTGTCTCACGCTACAATCACTTTTGCGACTAATTTCTTTGTCGTAGTTTCATATTTCACATCCAGAAAAATAGAATATATTCAAGCTTCAGCTGTATTTTGTTTGCTGTAGTTTGATGTTGTTCTTAATACAAACTCACTCATCATGCAATAGATATTGATTAATAGTGGATTTTTAAGATGAATACAAAAATTGTAGTTTAGAGTATGAACCCAGTGACTAATTAAATGGCCAATATCTCCATATAGTTTCTCTACCTCCACCTAAAGCAAAATTAAATTCCTGTCCATTTTTTTTTCTTTTATCAGAAACTGGATAACTGTTGAATTGAGCATCTACGTCAAAATATTAAACACCTACATAAATACGTCAATAAAAACCCAGGCAAAGTGAAGTGTACTTTAAAAAAAAATAGCTTTAATTTTCCCTCAATGTGAGTAATTCTGGTTGAAAGTCAAGTTTATAAAAGTACACATTAATTGTCCATTGTCTTTTAATTGTTGGTCTCCAGTCTGGATCAGACTGAGTGTCTCCCTGATGCACATTTAAGCAGGCCAGATGTGTGAATGGTCGAAGGATAGTCTTTCAAACTATGACGCCACCTCTTTGACCACCTGCCAACTGACTGATCTGAGCTCTGGCATGACTGGGAGGCAGTTGTTCTGAGGTTTCACTGGAGGACAAGAACAGCGACTGACCTGTTTTACTTTATTTCCAGAAAACATTCTCACCACTTTTAATTGGAATCAGGAATCTAAAGTCATGACCTGTTACATAGCACACAATTAGTTCTATTGAAATATGAGCTGAAAACATTCAGTGACTGGGTTAATTAGAAGTCGTGTCGAATGGAGGGTATAAAAAAGTTGAGGGTTGACTAAGCTTTCACTTGACATTGATGGTATTTGGAGAATGATTGTTTTCATATGAAATTAGGACTCATCAGATAATGAAACAATTTAACTACAGTCTTTTGTAGGATGCATCTGCTTCTACTCTATATTTGCATTAAGGCAAGAGTTTAGCAGAAACTATTTAAATATTTTACCCAAACAATTAAAATTCCCCAGTGAAACATGAGCTGACTTTTTCCCACTGCATGCGTAATCATGGAACAGGCACTTTGTGAACAGTTGGAGTTCATATAGGCTAGATTTATTATCTGAGGACGTCCTCAACGAGAAGTTGATCTGTCTTTACTAAATAATTTTGCAGAAGAATCTCAGCTGTGCATTTTGCTAACGACATAGAGTCAAAAAAGCAAATGAGAGTGGCTTAAATTTGTAGTAACTTACAGAAAAATGACGTTTACGCATGGGCAGTTGCCAGTGCACAGTGCGCAACACTCATCAAATTTAGTGTCTGAGGATTAACTTACCTTCAAATAAAGTCGCTGTGCAGACAGACGAAGTCAGCTCCTGTTTTCATCCCTCTTGTAGTTTGTGTCCTGCGTCGTGTATTTCCGCTTGAAAAGGAACATTGCGCATAACGCAGCGGCGCAGCGGTTCTGAGCTGCTGCAGACAAGTGGAGATGGAGAGAGAGGAGAGAGGGAGGAGGAGGAAGGAGAAGAGGAGGGGGTGATTGAAGACTGGCACACACAAAAATGGATCTGAACGTTAAATAAAGAATTTGCTTGCAGTTATAAGTCAACCTGATATGCTTCAACAAACGTTTTAAGCTGGTTTAAGAGGATGAGAGGCCCTGACTGTCAACAGCAAAAACAGAGCACATCATGTAGTTAGAATCTGAGCAATGCAGCCATGAAAAAGACATTAAGTTATGCACGCAGAAAAGAAAAGAAAAAAAAAAGAATAGAAAAAGCTACGTGTCAGTGTGAGGGCAACTGCTGTGAGAAGAAACACACTGAGCACATTCTCACAAGTAGCTCAAGCCTGAAATAATAAACCACTGTGGCTCTTCCCACAGGGTCCTGTCTATGTGCACTCATGCTTCTGTATGAATTCTGTTATATATTAATTTATCAGCTTTTTTTTTTTTTTTTTGCTTTTTATGCTTCCTGCTATTAAAGTGTCTGTATGGCCTTAAGTCTCATTATATGTTTGGCAGCACTGGCTTGGTTATTTAGTCAAAAATATGAGATTATATTGCAGCAAATTCAATAAACTACACATACACTTACTGCAATCCACGCCTGTCAGCTCTTCGTCTCACACTGATAAATAAAATGCACTGTGAGCATGAAACAATAGTGTGCATATGGCAAAAGAAAACAATAGATTTGTAGATATATTTTAACCATTTTTTTAACCTTAACTCATCATCCACTTCATTTTTAACCATGTCCAGATTTCAGAATGTTTTTGTATAATGTGAACAAACTTACTTGAATTGTAGCGGAGGTTATCATTGTCTTAATTCTGGTTGAATGTGTTAATCTATGCGTTATTTATATCTCTGCCTCAGTTTGTGGTTTTGCTTACCTAAGACAAGGACATCAGAGCAAAAAGCTGCAATGTATAACAGCGTGAGCAAAATGTAAATGTCCTTACTAAAATAAGAACAAAAACATAATGAGCACGCAAGCCTCTTTTCACCTTGAGCCTAACCCTGAATAGGATTTATTCAAGGCCCTGAAAAATATAGGTCTTCACGCTCCTGTGACTTCACCTGGCTCTGACGAGAGTTCAAGGGGGCTCAGCGTATGTCTGTAGTTTCACTTAAAGGTCTGATGGAGGATGGGTTAGGATGACATCAGTGGTGCTTCAGACTGAAGATTAAAAGTCAATTCTCAGGAGCTGCAGACAAACAGAGATTGAGTTGTCAACTCCAATCCAAGTGGAAAGAGGAGGTTGTAAAGGGAGGATGAGTGGGCCATGAGAACAGACGTGAGAACTGGAAGGAGCATCTCAATAAAAATCTGAAAGCCTGAGCATCTCCTCTTGACAACAGCTGCAAAGTATCAGCCGCTCTCTGATGAGCAGTGAATATGACATCCAGGAAAAGAAACCCAGAAGACAAGGCATCATGTTAAAAATGTTGGCTTTGTCTGCTAAGGATTACTGTGCATCTAAAACACCTTGTGACTAAACCAGGTTTTTAGATTTATACTGTACTTTAAGTAACTGTGAATAAATGAGAAGTCATAGACAGAAAAACACCCAGACAGGACAGTAAAAGCAGAAACAGAAGTCTGTGGAAGGAGGAAAAAGTGGGAGGTAGTGAGGAAGGAGTAAAACAGGATGAGAAGTCTCTGAGACCAAAATGGTTTTCTTCCCAGGAAATGACTTTCTCACAAATCACAGACACAGCCAAGAAGCTTTAACTCCTGTCAGATGGTGAAGTACGGCTTATTACTGACACAACTGTTGCTCACACAAAAGTGGTTCATCCAGTAAAAACCCATTCTATTCAGTCATGTAAAAATGATTCCACTTAACCCAATATCACCCTTCATAGTGGGTGTCCGGCCATGTGGATGCGTTCTTTTGATTTTGTGAATCTGACTCCTGTCCCAGAGAAGACATCCAGTTTAGCCCCATGTATTCATGAATCCCAGATGTGCATTTGGAGAACATTGCTCAGAGCTGATCAGTGTGATGAGTCTGATATACTATATGGAGTTTTGGGTTAATGAAAGAAGTCAACCACTGTGTCTTTGTTTGGACTGTGCTTCTGTTTCCGTGGATTCTGACCTGTCAGGAAGCTGAATGTTGGCCCAGAGACAATAGAGCATTGTAATGTTAGTCTTCAGTGCTTTCTAGGCTACAATAAAAAAAACAGACACACTGAAACACTTAGTCCTGACTGCTCACCTTTCATTCTAGAAACCTAATCTAACTTTAGGTGAGGACAATTTTCTAAAAATATACCTAAATATAACAAACACCCAAAAAATCTTTTTGAAACATAACTTCTCTTTCATACCAATGTATATATGTTCAGTAATACATAATGTATGAGTGTAAAACTGTTGATATACTCCATATGTGCAATGTCTGACACACTTAGGAAAATATATGCTCACTCTCAATTTACTGCAATATAGTTCTACTGTATTCCAGGCAATATGCTGAGACAAATAGTGATTAAAAGTCATGAAACAATGTATTTGCAGTACTTTATGCAGGTTTTTTGAAGGAATGAACCTGCAGCTGCAGTAATACAGTCCTGATGAGTGACAGAGCGGTGAACTGAGAAGCTGTGGGATTCCAGTGGGTTTCAGTTAGTCACAGATACTCAGCAGGGATTAATCCCTTTTTCCTGTATGTCTGCCTGCTGAGGAGAAGGATGACAATGTCCAGGAGAACTTGTGGGCATTGAAACAGTCAATATGCATTGAGACATATTGTGTTCATAGTAAGAGAGCAGGAAACAGGCACTAAATATTCCCCCTGTAGATCAAATAGGATTAACTTGAAAAACTATACCACTACTACTACTACTACCACTACTACTACTACTTGTCTTAAAGTCTGTGTCTTCCTTGTAATCTGAAAATATTCTGATGGTGGTTAGTGCTATAATAGTGCTTTAGCACACAATTTTTCTGCTTCGGTTTGTCTAAGATCCAGTCTGAGATTTATGGAGATCCTATTGCACAGAGAGTACAATATTTACAGATATGCCTGCACAATAACCGGAAACTAAGTGTTTTTCCTTTTCTCAGAATTTGCCATTTTATATCTCCAGCTATGCTTCTAGAACCAGAATGAACTTCATCATCTTCTTCTCAATGTATTTTTTCATTTTACCACAGGTGCCATCCAGCATCTACATCCGCGTAATATACTGGAGTGTGGATAAGTCAAGATTTATCATCGCCTCAAACAGAAACCCTGAATGGACAAACCAAATACTTACTTGTGGGCTGATTGTGTTTTCAGTAGCCACTGTAGAGGAGGGTGAGGTGGGTATTCAGAGGGTTGTGACCTAAAACTTCACCACTATAGTACATGTCCCGCCCTTAAGGTGGAATTACAAGTGAAGAATGGGGTAATGTGCAACTGACAACAATGATGCCTGGATAGTTGGATGGTTTACAGACAATTAAATAATGCAAACATTAGAATATTAAATTCTCTTGCAAGTAGACAGTACTGAAAAGTGAGCATAAATATACTCAGACAGACATGGGGACTGTCTTTGCCAAAGCTTAATGTTTATCGTGACTTCTCTGCTGCTATATGTACCCATGTTCCTGTTCATGGGCAACTTTTAGCATGTGGTTGACGATAAATGTGTTTTTAAAATTGTTTGTGTATCTGGAAATTGATGTGCAGTGGTCGGTAAAGCTGTCTATGTCTGCAGTTCAAATGTGCGGTGAGGCTCAGATTTAGATAGCTGTGTTACACCCTGTAATTCACATGTCAGCTCAAACCTCACTGCCCTGGAAGGAAAGTGACAGGAAGGGATGCAGGCGGGGGGAGTCAGTTTTCACTGGCACTGGATGTTTGTATTGTATTTGTTTGTATGTAGGTGGTTAGAAATATGAAAAACACAGACTGTGCTGAACCCAAAGATGTCATATGTGTTAAAAAAGAACAACAAAAAAAATACTTTCTAGATTGCAGAAACTGATCAGGTTGTGTGAACACTTCCCCTGCTCCTCTAATTTTGTTGAAGTTTTCTTGACCTTTATGGGGCAGCCAGTCCGTCGCCATGCAAAGTCACTTGCATGGATGCATAAACTGTTTTAACACAACAGGTTCAAAGAAGTTCGTTCAGTCATACCCTCAAAAACCAACACTGGTTTCAATTTTAAACATTTTTCTTTGCCCCACTCGTTGTTTTCTCAAGCTTCTTATTTGCTTGAATAAGAATTCCTTCCCTCCAACCCTCTGGTGTTATTGATGTTGTTTTGCGTTTGTTCTATGTTAAACAGGAAATTGCATGGGGTTATCCTCATTATCCTGGGACATTTACAAGATCTCATCACTGGTACTGTAATATTACAGAGGCTATAACTGCTTATGTAACAGCAGTGGCTTTTATCAGCCAAAGCAGCAGCAAACATTAATTTGTGATACAAATTTTCTATTCTGGAACATTAAGGATATCTTGAGTACCACTAGACTAGACTGATCAATACTAAGAGCTTCTCAAACAATCTTTGGCCTACAAAGGAAGCCATGAGTCACATGTCAAGATATATATCTGACTTGAGTACTCTTGTCATTCCCTTTCGCTGCCTCTGTTTTCCAAAAAAAGTCAGAAAAGACACATTCTTCATGGACACAAAGGGCTAATTCTGTGCACCCGTCAGGCTTGAGTCATAGACGGAGCCATGGGGGGTCAGCTGCTGTGTAAAAAGCCGGGTCTGTTGTACTCTGGGCAAGAGCAGACTGGAACAAATATAGAAATAAAACCCACAGAAACTGGTGATGTTTGCTAGATAGTTGAATAGTTTAACACAAAGGCGTATTTCAATGGATTCTCACTGTCTCTATTTGTTTTGTGGGTAGTCCTGTTCATGTTTTTTTTCTGTACTCCGTCCAACATGCTGGGCGAATAATGATATGGATAGAAAAGTAAATTCAAGGAACTCGCTTGAAGTGCAGTGATGGTACCAATCCCCCTTCATACCTTGATACCTTATGGCTGCATGTTAAATAAAACAGCATAGTGGATCAAAACAGCAACATCTGTAAGTAGTGGCCAACAGGTTTCTTATTGGGTCTCATTAGAAAATCTGCTCCGAACAACTCTGTCAACTCCTACCATGTTTGTCTCATTGAAAAGTAACTTCTTAAAAGATCTTAACAGTGAAATACTGAGCACTCTGGTAACTCTGTAAGATCTAGCTCTGTGTGTCTGTCGCATTCCAGCATGAGCAAACTGTGGGGTCCAGTGCAACTGTCAATGACTCCTCTGTGCCGCTGTCACCTCAGAGACAACAGGAATGCTCATCCAGCACAGCCTCCCTCCCTCACCCAGACCAATTCCTGGATGGACTCTGTGCAAGAGGCTGAGAGTAAAAACAGAGGGGGCAAGACAGAGTGATTAAAGAGGAAGAGAAAGACAAGAGGACACATTGGTGAGGCATAATTAAAGTCGAGGCCAAAAGCGAAGGCAGCAAACATGTCATTTTTTTCCTCCAATCTGAAGTCATACATATAAAACCACTAAAACTGCTGGCGTAATTTAACACATCTTTGAGTGAGTGATTACAAGGAAATGAGATAACCAATAATATATTTGTAGTTAACCACACAGTATTTATTTACACAAGCAGCTAGGTGTTGATGTTTTCACCTAGTGATGCTTCCGGTATGTGAGTGGATATGACTTCAAGATACGGTTTTATCTTTATTTTAATCTCCATTGTCTCTCAGCTGCAGCTCTGGGACCCCAAACAAGTGCCTTGTTTATTCAGGGGAGGCCTGGAGACAAACGACAGCCTGACATTTCCCATCGACACAGGCCAAGAAAAAAGTACATTCTTTTGCAGGACACCCTATTTCCTGTCTACCTTTGCTCTGTAAGACACATTTCTCAACACACAGCTGCCTCTCTGTCGTATTTATAATACGCTGCTGCTGTGAAGAAGTAGCACCAAATGAAGTCTCTTCATTTATCAGAATACAGTGATTGATGAACCCTACATTGTTATTACATTATATATAGACATGTTTTATATCAATCAATCAATCAATAAATCAATCAATCAATCAATCAATCAATCAATCAATCACATTCTATTTATATAGCGCCAAATCATAACAAAAGTTATCTCATTACACTTTACTTTTAGAGCTGGTTGAAACCAGACTCAAACTGCTCAAGCTGCTACAGTAAATATATAAAGCATGTGAAATAAATATAGCTGTGAGATAAATATTGTCATGCCTGTTGTAAAGTTTTATTAAAATCACTGAACTAAAAAAGAATTTCAGCATACATACATCCTAATACCATCATGCATCATCATCCTATTATACTTATATGATCTTGTATATTTATGTGATTTTATGATGTTATATTTATTTATAATACTGTTTACATATTTGCTTTATATTCTTTTGTGTGTGTTTCAATAATGTGCACATATTGCATGTATTTTTCTTGTTAGAAATAGAGACACACAGTCATTACAACCCTTCAAATATAACAAAAGCTGCTAAAGGCTACAGACTTTTTCACAGTACTGTATGTGTTCACTGCCGGCTGACGTTGGAATCAGATTTGAGTGTTGTATTAAACTGTATTATTTGTGTCATGGTAATTAATTTCCCTGTTGGGATAATAAAGGATATCCTAATCATCATCTTCATCATCATCATCAGTTGTAAAATGTGAGTCAGACACGCCAGGAGTGACTGAGACACGCCAGGAGTGAGTCAAACGCCAAGAGTGAGTGAGACACGCCAAGAGTGAGTGAGACACGCCAAGAGTGAGTGAGACACGCCAAGAGTTCCCTCCTGAGATATTTTACAACTGATAATAGCGACTGGATGAATACAGAAATATCTTATTGACCTCTGACTTTTTATTATTGGTCCAGTGATTTTAAATGTTAACAATTTACAACCTGGACATCTGAAGAAGATGAACTTGCATAGATGTAAGATCATTTAGTTTTTCACCTCCTCCTGACCTTTGACCTTTCATCTTCAAACTTATTTGACAGGTTCCAGGTGCCTCTACTGAAACTACCTGCTTCTACTGTAACCTTCCTAACCTGATGTCTAAACTAGTAATAGATGAAATTAAGCAACGTGATTCAGCTGTTCCACTTATTTACTCTTGCCTTGACTGTGTTCGTTCTGTGGGAAGGGCGTGAAACAACACAACCATGTAAGCACTTTTGTAAAGAGTAAGGATGAAACTGTGTGTCAATCAGGTTTCCCTTTAGCAGAGATGGTGACTAATTTACTCTCACCCCAGAGCATTTAGCTCACCACCCAAAGGTGCCTTTCCGGTTGTTATAAGAGGTGAGGGGCTTTTTCTTTCTTTATTATTTTGTTTTTTGGTTGCAGTGAAACACCTGGAAAGTGAGTCACAAAGTAGGTGAGTCATATTCCCTTTAGATCTGTCACATATTTCTGTGACAACCCTTCATTATGAAGTACATTTGTCGTCCTCTAGAGACAACATGGACATATTTGGATGCTTTGGTTGAAATTCAGCGACGATACTAATGTTAGTGTGGTGATAGTGGTGCAGTAACTGGTCTATCACTGGTTCAAAGCGCCATCTAGTGACTTACTTTTCTTCCTCCCACCCTTCCGTGACAAGGAAAAAGTGCGTCTGTAGGAAATCAGCTGCGATCTGTCCATGAGTGCGACTTTTTTTCGCTTTTCTTTTCCTGTGATTGGTGGTAGGATTGACTGGGAAGGTGGAGGAGGTGAGTGCGCTAAGGTGCGCTGGATCTGCGCGCCCACGTCAGGTGGCGCCCACAGACCCTGACCTCAGCTCTTTAGTCAGTTTCACTCCAGACTTATATCCGAACCGGAATAACATGTGAAGGACCGGAGTGTACTGGGTTTTCTCTCGGTCTCAGCTTTCCAAATACGATAAAAGCAACCAAAGGATGAGTGGTAAGTTCATATTTAAGACTAACCAGTAGAAGGTCCGTACTGTGGGCTGTTTGTTTACAATGGGAACTGATTGACAGGCTTAGAGCTGTTCCATTAGTCAATATGTAACTACATGTTATACTGTGCTGTATATCAGACCCGGATTACTATATTCTTACCTACATTTCTTCCACATTATGTATCAGTTATTGATAAGTTCAGTAAAAGGCCGTTGTGACGCAGCCTTTCATTTTCCTGTTGTCTATTCATTGGAGATTTATTTTGTCTGTTAATATATGTCATAGAGTTTCTGGCAACCCCTCATGCTACTCAAGTTATCTCAAATATTTACAGTATTCACTAGTCAGCTCATTTGTCACAACTGCCCAAAAATAATACAAATTTATTGAAACATTGAAAGCAAGATACATTTATGATGCCAATTTATGATGCCAAACACCACTGTTGAAATTCATAGGGATTGAAGCCTAAGATTTCTAATGACATCACCTCATGACACCGTGAAAGTTGTATAGTGTTAAAAGAAATGATAAAATAAAGTGTTCTATTGCAGTACTTTTTCTTTGGTATAAGCGATGTAATTTATAGACAGTTATTTCATGTTGGTGTT
The DNA here is from genome assembly GCA_037367365.1 of Apogon talboti. Lineage (NCBI taxonomy): Eukaryota > Metazoa > Chordata > Actinopteri > Kurtiformes > Apogonidae > Apogon > Apogon talboti. The sequence continues at coordinate 7,309,450 of JAPQRQ010000027.1, read as the reverse complement.
TTTTTTCCCTTTTTTATGATTTTTTTATTCTGCTGTGGGAAACAAATTTGGTGTACCCTCAGTGTAAGGAGGAGTTTAGTGGTAATCACATGAAGACAATGGCTCAATAGAGTGTTTATGGGTAATGACAGAGATTCCAGAGCATCTGGACTTGCCTCAGCCTGCCTGTTCACTCAGATCAGTCTGATCACCTGCGCAGAGCAGTCGACAGTTTCTGGTAAATACCTGGGCATGTTTCCATCACAGGTTGACAGAGTATAAAATAATACCTTATTTTAAATGCCTTTTATTACATTTATCAGCTGCCAAAGAACGTCTAAAATTCACTGCATTTCAAACAGACTGCAAATGACATTAAAAAGTAACTAATGACCTGCACCGCTGCCTTTTCATGCCTACATTTGTTAAAACCAGCTAAAATGAGATGTGTGATTCTGCTTGTAGATGAACACAGCCACAGAGCACTCTCACTGGATCAGAAGGTTTGATAATAAGCTCCTTTCACTTGTAAAAGAAATACTATTAACCAAATCTCCTGCTCTCTTAATTCAATATTAGCACACAGCTGGTAAGACATTTTACTGTTGGATTTAACAAACTGCTGTAGCAGCTGGATTATCTTCTTTCTCCTCATCATCTTCACAATGGTAAATGAACAGGGCTGTGGTCCCCCTGCTGTGTTTTTAGGTGCATGGTATGAGTCACGCCATTATTTTCATTCCTCTGCTCTGAGACATTGCCCCAAAATGTTGTCCTCGCCACTATAACCCTCATAACAACAGCTTAACACTCTTTAAAACCACTGTTGTTGTTAAATGAAGTGAAAGGCTGCACTGCCTGCATGAAATTAACTTCTTGATCAATCATACAAATAACCACTGACTCTTGCCTGGAGCGTCTTCTTATATGGACCTGCAACTCATTATTTTAATCGTTGATTAAACTGTTAATTATTTTCTTAATCAGAATCAATTTAAATGTGTAGTCTTTAAAATGTTGGAACATGGACTGGTAAAAAAAAAAAATCTACTATCCTTCTGTTGTCATGGAAGCATTCAGAGGTAATTAGAAGTTTTTTCACAAAAACTGATCAGTTAAAAATGGCTGATGATTAATTAAAAAGGTGATAAATAATAGGATAACTGAGTGTTTGTTGCAGCTATAACATTATCTATCTGTGGAGCAAATCAAATCAACTATTCATCAGTTAGAGGGGTATTTTCTAAGGAGTGAGTTGACCTCAGCATTCCATGGATATTTTCCAACAAGGAGCTACACCTTAGTCAGCCAGTCTATATAGGAGATAAGCCCAATAACTCCTTATGAAGCCCTAAAAATGACCTGTCTCACTGGGATTCCTGAGCTTTTATAGTTCTAATGTTGGACAGTCACTGCTCGTTTACATATTTACAGTAAGAAGAAGATTAGTAAAAGTATTTCCCAAACTATCCCTCTGTCTGTGTCTTATTTGTGTGATGACAGCAGAAAGATACAGATTGTTTAGACATTATAAATGTTGTGACCCACTTTTGATCACTGGAATTTGCAGAGACACAGATAAGCATAGTTAGACAAAAATATTTAGTCTGGGAGTGGACATGTCTGCCAACTGGGCCCTCATGGTAGAAGCCTGGCAGTGGAGGAGACATGGCACAAAGTCACAAAATGTTTGTCATATTTGTTTAGGTTATTCACGTTTTGTTGTGATTTGGATTTTTAAAGGTAAATATTTTCATAGTGTAATTTCACTTTTTTCACATTAAACCACGTAGAAAATTTAGAGTCGTCATAATTTATAGGTTATTATGGTATTATTTTACATCACATCACATTGAGTTGTATGTGGTCCTTGAACACCCTTGACTGTTAATATCTTCAGTGTAATTTATGCACTTTATTCTGCGGGCCAGATTGGACCATTTGGCAGGCTAGTTTTGGCCCGCGGGCCATATGTTTGACACCCCTATTCTGGGTCATTCTCTCATATCATCGTGCTCATTTTTATTATGTTGTTCTGACGCAGATGTCTTTGCTGCCTTGTTTAAGATTGTTGGTCTCTTTCAGGAATCACAGTTTGGGCTGAGGTGGCGGACATAGCGCAGGAGGAGTCGCGATCTCCACCTTGGACTGAAGAACGTTGTGAGGAGCTGTGGGATCGTGTGGAGGGAGTACGACACAAGCTCACGCGCATCCTCAACCCAGCCAAACTCACTCCATACCTTCGGCAGTGCAAAGTCATTGATGAACAGGATGAAGATGAGGTGCTCAACTCCACGCAGTACCCACTACGCATCAGCAAAGCAGGTAAGAGGGAGAAAACATCGGTGAACAGTGCCTTAAAAAATGATTAAACATAACATATTTTTTCTGTGATTTTATCTGTGTGCAAATCAGTTTTTTGTCTGAATTATTCCAATACATTTCAGAGGGCCACTGCTTATGTATGTTAAATATTTTTATTGAGCAATCAGGTTTAGCATACATCATAATAACATATATAGAGCTCGTTTTAATTATTTCCAATTGTGCTCATGACAAAGAAAGAAATATATATCATCCAAAGGATTAGCTAATACAGTAGGCACAGAGGTGATATTAAATAAAGTAAAAGAAAAAAAAGAAAAGGAACAAGATGCTGAACCTTAAGACATAAAAGGAAATAGTATAACAATTATATCAATTGAACAATAACAAAACAAAACAGTGAGTTAGCCAGGATCCCTTCACTCCTAAATTGCCTACCCGGCCACCCTACCCCAGTGCTTGACTTACTCATCCCAAACCCTCCTCCCTCCCTTCACCCAGAGACCAATATTCTCATCTATTTAAAACATTGTGTAGTGTGTGCTGGAATATAGATTATTGAGCTGGATTTACAGCTGCAAGATATAATAAGAGGGGTTTCCAGATTTTGTTAAATTGGTGAAGCTTGTCTTTTAGGGCGTATCTTATCCTTTCCAAATGTAGTGTCTCAGTTAAATCCTCTAACCACTTCTTGGAGGTAGGAAGAGTTGCGCTCTTCCATAAAGTGAGAATTAATTTCTTTGCCGTTATTAGGCAGTAAGATAAAAGCGCTGCTGTGTCGTATCTAAGTTTCTGATATCATCAGATACACCTAGAAGCCACTGCTTATATAAAGGCTCGTCTATGGAGCTAATGGAGCTATTCTGTTAGGACCCAACAAACAAACAAACACATGTTCTACAAATGCCCCACAACTCACTAAAAACATTGTCTGCTTTGCCAGTACAAAACGTATGTATCAAACAAGTAGAAAACATATTTCTAAAACATCAAATTTCAGACACAACAATAACACTCACTGAAATTTCAAAGAAAGAAAACAAAGCCATGTTTTTGCCTTTTTGGTCTTTTTTCCTTTCATGCCAGCACTTGGTTTAAACGGTTAATTTAAAGACAAAGAGCTCTGCTGAGATCAGTTCTTCCAAATTATGCATCTCCTTTTAAGTTCATTTTCAGACATTAGAAGGACCAAATTTTGTTACCCACATTATACAGTATATATGTACTGGCCAAAAAAGTCCTGCACTCCGATATGTCATTGGACAGTCTGTCACTTTAACATGTATTCATGGTGGCATTGTTTAGATAAGGTTATGCAATGTCACAACATTTGTGTGTGTCATTTTATGGACACATAACATTGTGAAACCAGACCTGACCAACTTAAACAACCCCAGATCATAACACTGCCCCCACAGGCTTGTACTATAGGTACTAGGCATGATGGGTAATTACTTCATCCACCTCTTCTTTCACCTTGAATGACCATCCCTCTAGACTCTGGACTCAACCATTAAAAGCAGGTCTGTTTTTGGCAGAATTCAACATATGATGATAGGTTTTTAAAGTGACTCAGTGCCACCTCCTATTAAAGAGGCCATATCAGACATTTATATGAAAATAATCACTACAAACATGAAGGAAAACGTATCACAAGTCACATGGTTTTCTTTTTAGGATAGTTTTTGTAGTTGTAAGACACACAGGAATTGCATAATTGAGAATTAGGCTATGTTTCATATTGCTCGGGTTTTTAATCAAACTTAGTGTTTGCAAAGGAAAGCTCAGTGAATCCTATTAAGGATGTTTGTGAAACATGTTTTGTTTGTTACATTTGGCAGGAAATTTGCTCCATACTTTCAGCCTAATAAACTGTCAGCCTGGAAGAAAGAAAACTAACCTGTAATCCTATGGATGGCTAGCAATTATTGTTACTAAGTATAGTGTGTGTGTTGTGAAATCACTCATATTTTTCTTTGTAAAAATATCATGGAAGGCAGGCAGAAAAACAAAGGAAGAACCTAAATGTGAGTGATTGTACAGCAGGTTGTCAGAGTGGAACGGGGTAAAAAAAATAAATGTTGCTGAGAGAGAGATGAAAGACATTTCTGAGTAAAGGGGAGTGCGAGGCAAACAGAGTGCCAAAAATGTCAGCGAAAGAAGATAAAGATGACGGGGAGCTGTTACAAGTGAAGACGGGATGAGGACAACTGCGTGATTTAAAGACAAATTCATGACATTATAGCTTTGTTGCACTGAATTAGCTCATGCTTGCACTAGTCATTCATCATGCTCATGTTGAAAATACCTGTGTAACTAGAGCCAAATTACAGTCACATCAAAGAGTTAGCATTTTTGTGGTCGACTTACACCGCTTCACCTCTCATAGTTTACAGTAAAGCATCATTTTTCTTTTTGTCAACCGTTTGCATGTGTGCTTTGCCTACTCCATACCACTGTACTTTTTCAGATTTTGTTACTCCTGCTTTGTGAAATAGGCCGCCTGCTGGATATTCTTCATGGTCAGGGCCAGCGAGGTCTTCAAGCCTTCATGGAGTCACTGGAGTTTTACCACCCAGAGCAGTACACACAGCTGACCGGAAAGCAGCCTACACAGCGCTGCTCCCTCATACTGGGTAAACACAGATCTCCTTACATTTGAGCACATCCGTATACTTTATTTTACATGTAGGTTTTGAGTAAACACGAGGGCAACAACAAATGTCTGAAGGAAAAACATATTATAGTTTAGAAATGAAGTAGTGTAGGTCACTGTTATTTGTCTCTTTCTCCAGATGAAGAAGGTCCAGAGGGTTTGACCCAGTTCCTCCTGCTGGAGGTACGAAAATTAAGGGAGCAGCTTCGAAACAGCCGCCTGTGTGAGCGCCGTCTGTCTCAGCGTTGCCGAGTGGCGGAGGATGAACGCAGCCGTGCAGAACGCAAAGCTCAGGAGTTACGTCATGACAAACTGCAGCTGGAGAGGTCTGATGACTTTTTCAGTCACCTTAGTTTAATTTAACACATTTTTCTCTATTTTTTTTTTTTTACTCTTTATTTAGTTTTGTTTTTGACATTAATAAACAAACAAAACAGAAAAAAATGAACAAAAAATGGGGCAGAAATAACATTTTTCTCTATTTTTGAATGACAAATAATAACATAATATATGCACTGGGTGATTTGTGATATCAAGGCTGCGTCAGGACTGGGAATCTGCCAGTCGAGAGCTGGGCAAGCTGAAGGACCGGCACCTGGAGCAGGCTGTCAAGTACTCCAGGGCCTTAGAGGAGCAGGGCAAAGCCTCCACCCGCGAAAGGGAGCTTCTGAGGCAGGTGGGTCAAGGTCAAGTTTATTTACGTAGCACATTTAAAACAATGCAAAGTGCCCAAAGTGCTGTACAAAGTTATAGATAAAATATGTTAAAATTAGTAAAAATAAGAATAAATATAAGATATACTAAAACTGGTGGTGGTTCAAGAAAAACAGTGACACGCATTGTGTTACTATGTTTAAGCCTAATTTAAGATTTATACAATGCATTGTAGATTTTGTTTTTATCTTAGGGACATTGACACCTAGAATCCTGATAGAGATACTAACATCTCACTCAAATGAGCCACAGACCTGCAGCAACCACATAGTAGAATGCTGATTTTACTTAAGTGGTGATGATTCTTGTTATTTGTCCCACTTCTTGTTTCCTCTTGATGCTTTAATCTTAAGTCACTTGTTTTAGATGTGAGACATTTCTATTCAAGTTTCCCAGTTTATTGCTAAAGCATTTGAGACTTAAGAGACATTTTTTTCTTTACTTAATTGTTGCCATGACAAGCCAGCAAATACAACCACCTGAAGTCGTTCCAAAGAAGCTCCTTCAGCTGGCATACCGCTGCAGTATGAGAAGTGAAGAAACCTTAGTTGAACTATGTAGATGCTATCAGGCTGCCTTTTATTCAGGGAATGTGTTGTCACAACATGCCGACCACTAACTGTAGGCATGAGCGATCTGGTTACGAATACCTGTGGTAATGATGTTAATAAACCATCACATTATTTCCAGGATGCTCTTGTTGTGGTATGTGTAATGTGCCTGTAGTATACAGTGAGTTTTGTAATGAGATAAACAATTTCCATTACCTCTAATTCACATTAATCCATTTTCCGTGAAAGAGACAAAGGAGTCAAAGCAATGTGTTTGTCCTACATATATTACATAATTGTCCTGTACTGAGCATGATATTTAGCTATAAAAGTCATTTATAAGCATGTGCCATTAATTTTGCAGAATTATTTTTTTCTTTCATAATGCACCTTTAACTATAAAAGTCATTTATAAGCATGTGCCATTAATTTTGCAGAATTATTTTTTTCTTTTATAATGCACCTTAGCCATTGTACTATAGTTTCACATTTACTTCATTACAGATACCTGCTGCTTTCATTCCATAGTATGAGGTTATGTGTTAATGGCTGCTGTACTCTGTCTGCGTACAGGTAGAGGAGCTGAAGTCCAGGTTGACGGAGGCAGACAAGCAACCAACGGACACTCCGAGGAGTTCAACGCCATCCAAAAGAAACAGTTTACTGGTCAGTGCAGTGAATGCTTCTCCGCCTGCTTTGCCAGAAAAACCCCTGGAGCGTAGTGAAGTTCAGAAGTCTGAAGATACAGGACCTCAGATGAGAGACTCCGTTCCTGCCACTGGAGTCATTGTATGTTTATGCAAACGACATTGTTTATCGTCTTTTAAAACTGTGAATAAACTGTGAATCTATTGTGCTTTTCAATTCAATTCTGTGTTGGTGCAGTATTTTCATCTAATACACATGTTGTTTCCACTGTTTGCCTTAGGCTCTGATGGACATCCTGCAGCAGGACCGCAGGGAGGCTGCAGAGCAGAGGCAGGAGCTCTGTAACATGATCACCAGGCTCCAGGAGGAGTTACAGAGCTCTGAGGAGCACAGGGACAAGGTGAACTGAACCTCACAACATCCTTATTCCTTGCATTTTTAACTTAGTATTTTATTTTTACACTTATGGTTATTAAAGGGTACCTGTACTGGTCATGCTTATGACATTAATTGTGCTTTGTGCATTACTTATAAGCAAGAAAGGCGCAAATTCAGTAAAAAATGACCATAAATGCACCACACTGGATCTTTTTATCACATAAATTATGTGCTGGGGCAGAACTTATGGGGAGCAGCCATTGCCAGCCAGAAGTGACGTACCGTTGTTGAATTCGGGTGATCGAGTGTGAGTAAACAAGCAGCAGTCAGTGAGTGAGACTGAGTGGAGAGCATGTGTTCAAGAAGCAAACTATGGCTAGTAATCTTGAGGAAATGGGTGTAATTGGTTACCTATTTGATCTGATAATGTGTCATCATAGACTGGTGTCTGCTGCACAGGGTCAGTGACCAGTCCATCGCAGCCCAGCCAATCAGACAAATCAATGGCTCTGCCTCACAACCGGTGCTGGAACAGCCTGTGAAGGAGGCAACATGTCTCTGACCATACCTGACTGACGGAGCAGTGACTTAGTACTCATGTGTACTTGACAAGGGACGAAAGTTACCTGATGGAGCCTCCAGTATTATACTTGATTTTTTTAATACAGGTACCCTTTAATTTTCTGGTGTAAATATGAATCCAGGTTTAATGGTAAACGGTATGTGTAGGTGGAGTCACAGTCTGAGCAGCTACAGCTGAAGGTGAGGACTCTCCAGCTGGACTGGGAGACTGAGCAGAAGAGGAGTGTGTCCTACTTTAACCAGATCATGGAGCTGGAGAAGGAAAGGGATCAGGTCAGTCCTTGATCACTTGTGGGTCTGAGTTCAATACAGTTCAGAATAGGAGGGTTTAGAGATGTGGAGGCTGCAGGAAATCCACCACAGAAATGCTGACAGCTGTACCTTCAGTTTTATACTTACAAATGATGAATGGAAGACTTATTTTTGTCTGCAGTAAATAAATACATATTTGTTTCACACTACTGTTGTGAAAAAATCTAAATTTATGATAGTAATTACCTCAAAACAATACTTTTTCACTTTCCTAATAAAGAATGTTAATCATATAAGCCTAAGCTATAAATGAGAAAACAAAGAGAAAATAATTCTATTCACAATTTAAACTATAACCCTATCCTAAAAAAGAACTGATAAGAATACTGTTAAAGCATCAGATCAATAAGCAATATACCCCACTGTCTGACAATACCACTCCATGTCTTTGCATTCCACAAAACAAAATATTACCTACAGCCAGCAACTTCTATCAATGAGTCAGTTAGTCAGTGGTTGTGGTTTTTGATTCTTTGGACAATTAGAGCAATGCTGCTTCAAATAGAATTTGCATAAAATGTATTCATCATCATGATCATCATCATTATCACCTTATCACTTTTTAAGTCACACAAATTTTAGGTTCCATTATTAATCTGAAGCATTTCTTTCACTCCTGCATCTTAAGCTACTTTCCTGAAGTGATAAATATTTTGTGTTGTGATTGATGGCTGATGAATGTCCAACAGGGAAAATAATGAAACGTGGCTTTGTTTTTTTTATATCACAACTATTTCAATGAAATATTAACTTGATATTGTAACACTGTTTTATTTGTACTCTATTCATTCACCAATTCACATGCATTTTCATTATATTAATGTTTATAAATTCATTTTCTTCACATTCCTCACTCATAAAGCAATCTGTTGAATGCTGTGAACAGGTGAGCTTTGTAAAGTTTATTCTACACCATATGTGCAGCTCTGCCCAGCACAGTCTCTAACCACCTTACACAGTCTAACAAGACATATTTACATTTGAGACTGGCATTGTGTTTCCCGTTGGAGATTTCTTTCACTAGTCAGACTACTTGGTATCACTTCACCTCTCTGCCTATTGTATTTCCCTGTATTCTGCAGGCCCTGCGTAGTCGGGACAGCTTGCAGTTGGAGTACACGGACTGTCTTTTGGACAAGAACCGTCTGCGCAAGCGCATTGCAGAGCTGCAGGCCAACATGGAGCAGCAGGAAAGGGAGCTGGAGAAGGAGAGGGAGAGGGGCCGAGAGCAAATGGAGCAGAGCAACCCCTGTCTGCACTGTGTGAGTTAACACGGCAAGTAAAGAGAATGATAGCGCCTCTCCACCGCACAACACATCACAAACACATCACTCCCTGTCTGTCCTCCACAGTCCCACCTGTCTCTATGGAGCGAGGACCAGTGTTACGGCCCGTGCTGTTCCCTCGGCCTTGACCTGAGCCCCCAGGCCAACAGCCACCACCAACTCTTACGGAAGGTTAGGGCAGGCGTTCATCTCCATGGTTACCATAAATACTATTTACATCATATTCTTAAGGACAGCAGAATGAACAGACCATGTCTCTAACTGTGGTTTAAATCTGTACAACATAATTTACATTCTGGAATAAACAGATGCATATCCATCACTTATCTCAACATTTGGTAGTTGTTCTTTTGTTGTGTTGCAAAGCACACTTTTTATTGTGAAATTTTTTTGTCGTCTGGGAGGCTTTCTATGTTTCTCCATATAGCAAAGATGAAGGCAGTGTTTGGGTTAGTTGGCATTTTTTATACCAGTGTTTATGGTAGGCCTGCTTTTGGTATTTTGAACCATGTCCACATGCTTATACTCTTTTTATTTTGTTTGCAACTATGAATGAGAAGTGTTTTATTTACCTTTTATTTTTAATGGAATATTACGCTTATTTTGTTATTTGACATGAAGAAATCACATATGATAAAATATAATTTGTATGTCATAAATTTGTGGAATTTTTTAAAAATTTGATGTCAGTCGTATCACACAGCCTTAACACTAGATGAAGGAATGATGCTGTCAACTGCAGGAGTTGTGTTTTATGTTGTGTAACTACTCCTGTTGGTACTGGGGCGGCTGTGGCTCTGTTGGTAGAGCAGGTCGTCCGATGACCAAAGGGTCGGCAGTTCAAATCCTGGCTCCAACTGTCCACATGTCAAAGTGTCCTTGAGCAAGACACTGAACCCTAAATAGCTCTCAGTGGAGCATGGCAGCGCCTTGCATGGCAGCAGCCACCCACTGGTGTGTGAATGTGATGTACTGTAAAGCACTTCAGGCACCTTTACAGTGTGGAAAAAGCGCTATATAAGTGCACTGAGGGGTGATTTTTTTTTTTTAAAGAAGCAAATGGTTTAGGGAATGCAGCAACATGTTTTTAATGATGTTGTTATGCAATAAAAGGAATGTAGCTTTTGGACAGCACTGCTAATTTATTCAGATAAAAGATCTTATTATTCCTGGAGAGTATGAGATGTTAGAATAGATACTTATGCAACTTTTGTGCATGTTAGCACCTGCACATCTATCACCAGGTATGAGGTCATACTTATTTTTCCTTTCTTTGGCTCAGGTGCCCTCTAGAGGCCAAGCAAATGACAACTCTGGTGGTAAGTTACGCACTCTAACAACTGTTAGATAAGTTTTTGACTTAGTACAAGCAATGGTGAGTTTCCTGTATTAAGTTTTACATTGAATATTCACCCTGTTTGTTGACAGACTCTTGCTCCAACTCAGAGGAAAACCTCTTGTCATCAGTGAGTATCACAGCTCAGTTTATTACCAATACAATGCAGAAAGGTAAACAAAGAAAGAACTAGAATGAGGGGCTGTTTGCTTGCTTTTTCGCCATCAGACAGAAGACAATGAAAAGGAAATAAATCGACTCTCTACATTCCCATTTCCCCCATGTATGAACTCCATCAATCGACGATTTAACACAGAGTGAGTTTATCTCATTTCCCATAACGCTGCCAACAAGACATACTTTCAGCATGTTCTAACTAATTTCATCAACTGTGTATCATTCAGTTAAAGTCCTCTTTTTCTGCAAAGGTTTGACATGGACTCATGGGGCAGTGATGAGAATGATAACATTACAGGTAGTGCTCACAGTTTTTTGTGTCTAACAAAATGAGGATCCTTTTAAGGTGCTCCTAATTCTGTCATTTTATTTCCTTAAAGTACATAAGTTTTTCTGATGTTTTCAGGTGAGCAGAGTGAACTTTCTCTTTGGGATTCCTGGAACTCCCTACACTCTCATCTGTTTCCCCCTGACCTGGTCAGCCTGCCCACAGCCCCGGCACACCAGCCCACTCCCAGCATTTCCAGGTACACACCTCATCAGCCTGAAAACCACAGAGTCATTCAAAGTCACTAAAACCCTTGTGGAAGCACTGACATATGAGAATGATAATAACTAAATGTACTGTTTGTAAAATTCTCACTACATCATCTTACACATTCATAACTAGTAATATTAAAGTAAAGCCTCTAAAAGACCTTCTGCAAACCCTTTATTTTATTTAACAATATAGTGTCAGGAAGCTTCAATACACATTGTTATATGGTCTTAATCTGTTTAATGTGCAACCCTAGATTTACTATTCACTTACCTGTAATAATTAATTACCAATAATATAATTTGTAATAATTTGTGTTATTACCTATATATTACACAGTACTTATTTATTGGTGCCTCTTCTTGCCATATTGAAGGATACCTCCCCGCTCCCCATCTTCAAGTCCCCCTACCTCTCCAAAGAACGGAAAAGGCAGTCTAGCTGATGATATTACAATAGTCGGAGGAAACCGAACAGGGATCTTTGTTAGTCATGTGAGAGCCGGTTCATCAGCTGAACAATGTGGACTGAAGGAGGGCAGTGAGCTACTGGAGGTACAGTATGTGTGTGTGTGTGTGTGTGTGTGTGTGTGTGTGTGTGTGTGTGTTAAGACGTATATACTGTATTTGACTACACTAATCAAAAAGAGAAAAAAAATGCTCTAACTAATGCATATTTTGGAAAATTTCAGAATAAAATAAAACTTAAGACAGAGAAAATGTAAATATGAGGCTATAAATCCATTACCTAACTTGCAGATTTATCTTGTTGATTTCCAGCTGGAGAGGGTTTTGTTTGGGGGGGGCAGTGTGCTGCTGGGCCAGTGCACTGCTGAGGTAGCCCACTTTTCTCTTCAGTGGTGGACTGAACCTTCAACGCTAAAACACCAGAGCAACCCAGAGGGTGAGTGTACTATAAAAGGCATGATCTACAAACATTATATTATACTCTTTCTTACATACAGTGGTGTGAAAAAGTGCTTGCCCCCTTCCTGATTTCTTATTTTTTTGCATGTTTGTCACACTTAAATGTTTGAAATCATCAAACAAATTTAAATATTAGACAAAGATGACACAAGTTAACACAAAATGCAGTTTTTAGATGGTGTTTATTATTTAGGGAAAAAAAACATCCAAACCTACATGGCCCTGTGTGAAAATGTGATAAAAGATAAATTAACTGTGGTTTATCGCATCTTTGGAAAGCTGAGTTCAATTTCTCTAGCCACACCCATGCCTGATTACTGCCACACCTGTTCTCAATCAAGAAATCACTTAAATAGGACCTGCCTGACCAAAGGATCCTCAAACGCTAGACATTGTGCTGCAATCCAAAGAAATTCAGGAACAAATGAGAAAGAAAGTAATTGAGATCTATCAGTCTGGAAAAGGTTAGAAAGCCATTTCTAAAGCTTTGGGACTCAAGTGAACCACAGTGAGAGCCATTATCCACAAATCCAAAATTACACCAAGAGCGCAGCAACAACTCATCCAAGAAGTCACAAAAGACCCCACAACAACTGGCTTGCCTCAGTTAAGGTCATTGTTCATGACTCCACCATAAGAAAGCACGGGTGTAGGTTTGGTCTCAGCATTGGTAGTGACACTGTAATTCAATCATTTATTGCAGATACTAATTATTATTGGTTGATTTTTTTACATGGGTTGAGAGATTACAGGGGACACCAGTATTTTTTTTTAAATAATGCACTTAAAATGGGTTTATAATGGATGGATTTACAGAGCACTCACACAATCACTGCAAATAGGAATTGCAGTGATTGTGTGAATCTATTCACATGAGTTCAACCAAAAAAAAAAATGATTGCAGTTTCATTGCGTAGGAGATATTAGACTAGACTGCATCTCACCTGAATCCCTGACGTTGATTCATGATCACCCTGTCAGCCTGCTGTTCTCCCTGCATGTACAAAAAATCATAACATTTATTAATTCATTTAATGTTCAGTTCACCTCTGAATAGTGCCGATAGCCTACCTGCTGTAATTTGCATTGTTCAACAATCAGCTGCTACTAACACTCAGGATGAATTGCAGACGTTAGGGTTGGTTTTAATATCAGAAGTAAATTAAAAAGGATACATGGTCTACAGCAACGGCTTTGAAAGCACGTTTCAGTGGTTATCCTAACCACCTTGCTAGTTACAAGGCTTCTTGCTTACAAGTTATTACTTACTTTCTTGATTTTGAAAAAACTTTGAATATCCCAAAATGTCTTTTTCCCAATGGACAGCCAGGCCAGTGTTGTTGAAAAAGAAGAGTGTCTTTCAACGGCTCTGGGCCAGGCAATATGATAAGATTGTATATGTGCGTGCATGACAATCGTAGCAAAACTCTGAGATTTACCATTTTCATAGGGACTCATGATGTCCTTCTCACAAGCATGGGTTCAAGGGAAGGGCACGTTGAAAGATATAGTCACTATCTTCAGGTGAGGAAATGCGTCCCAGTGTGTTGTGCAAAATTATTCTCTCAAACAAAAATGAAAATAAACAAAATATTGGTAGTGACAAATTATGCCTTGTCCAAACCTACACCCTTGTACGAAAGAGATGGGGCAAAAATGGCCTGCAAGGCAGAGTTCCAAGACGAAAACCACTGAGCAAAAAGAACGATGATCCCCGAGACTTTTGGGAAAATACTCTGTGGACTGACAAGACAAAGACTGAACTTTTTGGAAGGTGTGTATCCCATTACATCTGGTAACATTTCAGACAAGGAATATCATGCCAACAGTAAAATATGATGCTGGTAGTGTGATGGTCTGGGGCTGTTTTGCTGCTTCAGGACCTGGAAGAGTTGCTGTGGTAAATGGAACCATGAAGTCTGCTGTCTACCAAAAAATCCTGAAGGAGAATGTCCGGCCATCTGTTGGTGATCTCAAGCTGAAGCGTACTTGAGTTCTGCAGCAGGACAATGATCCACAACACACCAGCAAGTCCACCTCTGAATGGCTCAAGAAAAACAAATGAAGACTTTGGAGTGGCCTAGTCAAAGTCCTGACCTGAATCCAATTGAGATGCTTAGCCATGACTTTAAGAAGGCGGTTCATGCTTGGAAACCCTCCAATGTGGCTGAATTACAATTCTGCAATATGAGTGGGCCAAAATTCCTCCACAGCGCTGTAAAACACTCGTTGCCAATTATCGCAGATGCTTGATTGTAGTTGTTACTGTTAAGGGTGGCTGAACCAGTTATTAGGATTAGGGGGTGATCACTATGTAGGTTTGGAATTTTTTTTCCCCTTCATCATAAACACCTTCAATTAAAAACTGCATTTTGTGTTTAACTTGTGTTATCTTTGTCTAATATTTAAGTTTGTTTGATCTGAACCATTTAACTGTGACAAACATGCAAGACATAAGCTATCAGGAAGGGTGCAAACACTTCTTCACTCCACTGTATTACTTAATAAACTGACTTTAAACTATCCTCTATTCTGTCTCTCGTCCTCAGCATATTCAAAGCTGTGCTCCCAGCTCTCCTCTCCAGCTTTCATGGGTGCTGACTCCTTCTATGTGCGTGTTAATCTTGACATGGAGCCTCATGGGGACCCACCATCTCTGGGCGTATCCTGCGATGACATTATACACGTCACAGACACACGGTACAATGGGAGGTACCACTGGCGCAGTTCCCTGGTGGACCCACGCACAGCCAAGCCCCTGCAGACGGGCACCATGCCCAACTACAACAGGTGTGCCCAGTAGGCCCCAGGTCTGCTTTTGTATGACATGTAAATATATTGTTAAGTCTGTCCAGTGAGGGTGTTTTACAGTAGCTGTGAAATACTAATATCAGGCTATGTGTGTATGAAGAGTTAATCAAATTCGTTTATTTGTAGTATAAATAACAAACACAGCAACATTTCTATTTAAGGGCTCAACAGTTGTTACTTGTCAGGCTACGGAAACTAGCCCTAGAACAAAAGGACTTCAAGAAGAAGGTGGTAAGTCTACTTACAGTATATGCACTGGATATAAGCAACACAACTCTGTTTATCAAACAATCATAAATCTGATAAATTCAACTCACACTGTTATTAGATGCTTATTTTTTTTTTCCTTCAAATAAGTTCTTGAAGAAATCTTCTGGCCGTGTACGACTGGTCAAAGCTGTGGATCCCAGTTATCGTGGCATTGGTTCAGCACAGCAGGTCCTTTACACACTGAGCAAACGTAAGCTGCACTCACAGTGTCTTCACATCACGTATCCCTGACTATCTGTATATTTGGGAGTTTTGTAAGTTGTGTGAGTACTTATGTGTGTCGGTCTTTCCAGGTCACGAGGAGCATTTGATTCCATACAGTTTAGTACACCCAGTGCAGGTTCAGACTAAGCGGCCTGTCATCTTCTCCCCCTCTCTCCTCTCCCGTGGACTCATAGAGAGACTGCTGCAACCTGCAGATTCAGGTTTAAACTTCAACACATGTCCACCAGGTGCGTCACACACACTTACACATCCAAAACTGAAGTGAGCAAAAAAGTTAATGTTTTTTTATTTAATAGCATATTACAGCTCAGTATCATCTATCTTAAACTGTTCATTTTGGCCTGTAGAGCCTATTCAGGCTTCAGAGAGACGAGACAAGAGAGTATTCTTGTTGGATTCCTTCACTCCAGACCAGGCTCTGGGAATACGACTGCAGTCAATACAGGATGTTATCAGCCAGGTAATGAAAAAATGTCTTTGTGATGGTCATCATTTTCCACTGAAATAAATAGATTGCTTTTTTGTGCCTGACAAAACCACCATCTTATTGCTACATCACACCACACTCAGGGATTGTAAACATTTAAGGTATGAAGAAAATAGTTTTTGTGGTGTTCTGTCTCATATTCACGGTAATGACAAAGATTATACATGGTTGCGCATTATCCAAATGTGCCTCTTTGTGTTTCAGGACAAACACTGCTTGCTGGAGCTGGGGTTAGCCAGTGTTGAGGGCTTATTGCGACAGGGGATTTATCCTATTGTTGTTCATATTCACCCTAAAAACAAGAAACACAAAAGGCTGAGGTAAGTGTGCTTTTATGTTCTGTGCTACATTAAATGCACATCAAGTCTTAGCAGCAGTATGTCTTCAGGCTCACCCAGGTTCACCATACCATACATACCATAAATGATAGAAAATAAATACCATTTTATTCTTCATCAGATGGTGTGGTGTTTTCTTAACGATATCACTAATGTGCTGCATGTTGCCCTTGTATTCTTGAAACAGAAAGTTTTTTCCACGATGTGGGGAGGACCGAGCGATGGAGGAGGTATGTCAGGCTGAGGAGCTACAGCTGGAGACACTTCCTCTGCTTTATTACACTCTGGAACCCAACACCTGGAGCTGCACAGATGAGCTGCTGGCAATCATACGCAATGTCATTGCCAGCCAGCAGAGGGCAGTAGCATGGGTTGAACTAGATAGGTTGCAGTAGAGGCAGTAGTCACAGAATACTCTTTAAACAAGGGATATGTTTACTATAGTTATAATTTCACAGGAGACCAAGATCAAATGTCGACCTCCTTGGAATTCAGAAGAAGCCAAATTAGGTCAATGAAAAGACAGTTTGGTGGTGAACACAAGTTTCTGAATTCACATGTGAATAAATGAGCCATTAATGGTTGAACCATTGATTCATTTATTGGCTACATTTGGTAAAACTATACAAACTGGAAAGGAATCGGCCCAAATTAATAGTATCTGTGAACTGTGTGTCATCTAGTAAAAAGTCTGGCAATGCTTTACAGGCATTGTACTTGATAGGTACACATATCAAATTACAGGCTTGTAGATTCAGGTCTTTATCAACAGGAATTAGGTCAGTATTGTTTCTTCATCCAGTGTGACAGCTGCTACACTCGACTGTTTCCATGACATTGTATTTAACAAGGCAGTGAAAGGACCATAACAGGTTTTGTTTTTTCATATATCTAGATTACTGCTCAGTTTGTGATGTTGAGTAGTGTAATGTACTACTGTGCAAATCTGTTGATCCACATTATAAAGATGATCATATTTTTAAAGAGTGCATTTTTTGATGTCCTGTACGTCTCAAGTTTGCCTTTTTCATTTTACACTCTAATACAACAGAACCAGTCGCCTAGTTCATGAACAGTACTGTGCAAAAGTCTTTGGCAGCCTTTAGCTTAGTTGTCTCTTTGCAAGGTTGTAATGAGAAGGTGACTTTATTTCTAACAAGAAATATGCATGAAATATGTTCATATTATTGAAACACATGCACAAAGAAATCACAACCAAACAGCTTCTGCAGGTAAAGTCTGTATTTAGTGTGGCCTCCATTTGGATTCAGTAAAGCTTTAGCTCTCTTGGGTCGACTGTCTGGATGTTTTCTTAAATCTTGTTGTCTTGTGTCTCGGAGGCCTTCGTGGTCTTTTATCATTTTCTCTGTCCAGATGATTCCATATAGCTTCTACAATGTTCATATGTCTTTCTGAAATGCGATTTTGCTTTTAATACTGTTTACATATTTGCTGTATATTCCAGTTGTACATATATTACTACAAAGACTGAAAAATGCATATATGTCCTCATAGTCTTCCTCAAACAACAAACCTATGCTGGCCTAAGACATTTCCACAATACTGTACATGCTGCAAAATGTACATTTTTCATTTGTAACTGGTAAAATGTATAAAATAATAAAAATGTTTGACTTGAGTTTGTTTGCACAAATACACTTGTGATTTTTTGCAAAATAACAGATCGATATAACTAACTGATGCCGAGAAGCTAAATGTGAATAGGAAACAATAACATAAAAAGAAATGGAAAACGTCAACAAATCTCTTTATGCAAGCAGTCCTCAAACGCACTCAACTTTTTACCTATTTACTTTTTTTTAATCTTTATTGAAAGTTAATGGGAACATTTAACAACATTTTTGCATCATTTAACAAAGAAGTATCGCATATAAATTCAAATTCCATACAATGGAAATAATCAATAAGCAGGAAAGCACCGTTTGTTTACTTTTCTAAACACCCCCACCGTAGCTAATGACGTCATATGTGGGGTGATACCGCCCCCTGGTGGAGAAGGACATTGCGACCCTGCTCCTCCTCCCCTCTCTGATCAACAACCAGCCTGGTGATATCATATGCTGGCTAAACCTCCACACAGAAGCAAAATGGCCGATAGTAAACTAACCGATCATACAGCGTCTGACAGTGATCAAGGGGTTATGCATGTTTTGTTTACAGCTTGAGAACTGCAGCCGTGCATAAAGGATAATCGCCTTTACGCGTTTTTTTTTACGAATAACATTTCGCCTTTCGGTGATGTCATTTCTTATTCAATTTAGCCTTGAAAGCCTCGAAGAACTAGCTCGCTAGGCTAGCTACTTTGCTAGCCTGCTAGCGGTAGGTCTGCAAGAATTTTTGCACAGAAGCACTTTATGTCTTATGTGATTCCCGAGGTGAGTAATAAATGTTAGCGTTATTCTGCTTGGTGTATTTAACAACGTGTACTGCTCATAAATGTTCATTATTCAGTGTTTACATAATCAAAACATTTGGGTTTCTCAGTTTTTGATTAGCTTCGTTTGTAACAGAGGAAACGTCACTTGAAGTTCGTCGTTTAATGTGGCCTAGTCGACTCTTTGACTTGTTAGTATTCACAACTACAAGTGAAACTAGACGTAGGTGATGTTATTGACAGAAATTGCTTTGGGGAATCAGGGCCATGTCGTTTGCTAATGCGACGTGCTGTTGCCTGTAGTGAACTGCGTGCAGGTTATCCGTCGAGCGGATCTACAGAAGCACCTTGGTCCGGAACAGTGCACCGCGGTGTGCCCCCGACTCCTCAGGTCACCGCACCGCTCATCAGCTGCACGGAAGGCGGATAGCGTTAGCTAGCTGCTCGGCTTAAGAGCGCTCTCCTGGTTGTAGCTGAAGGGTTATTCTTTGCTGGCCTCCTTTTTTTTTTTAACTACAACCGTGTATTCAGTACAGTTAATCAACTGATCGCAATACTAAAATCAGTTAGTTCATTTAAGTTGCATTACGTAACTCATCAGAGCGATTTGTTTTTAGGTTTGCATTCACTGACTCTGTAAAATGGAGCTAAGTATGTGCAACCTAGCAGTCAGAGACACTGGGCCCAGTCGTATTACCATCTGTAGTGTCTGAAACCCCTTTACGTTTCCAAAGGACATGGATTGTTCCAATCCATCTTGTTTTGCTTTGCTTTCCACAAACAGTGAAAATCAAATGACCTGAATATGAGTTTTTCATTTGCGCGTTGACTTTTTGCAGGTGTGAGATCAATGAGGTTATCTTTAGAGAATGGACAGATCCGTCATTTACGTACGTGAAAGCCAGTATCCTCTGGATTTTACAGACTAGATCCTTCTAACTGTAATCCAGAATAACCCTCTTATTCCAGAAATGTTGTGGAGTTTGAAGTTCTGTGTTTGTTTGGCTGCTGCCTGTGTTGGTTGGAATTGCAATCGTTTGCTGGTTAATGAATTATGCAGCAAGGAGCGAGGCTACTAAGGGTTGTTGTCAAGCTGTCTGCCTCTGGTTAACATTACAGACCTTACAACATGGACTGAGATAGAGTAGACCTGACAGTGATCTAATGAAAATCAAATGTATTTAAATCATATGTGGCTGGAAGAAAAGTTATGCTTTGTGAGCATAAAATTACCGACTTGAGGTGTATCATAAGTAATTGACAATGTACATTTCTCTTCACAGACAGGAGAATCAGAAAAGGGAACAGTAGTTCATGGAAGACAAGAAAAAGAAGAAAGACGATAAAAAGAAAAGGGAAACCTCTCAGAAGGTAAACAGTTTTGAGATGGTTATCTTTGATTTGTGCTGTTAAAGTCCAATTTTCAATATTTTACTTGGTGGTTGGTGATGAGAAGAAGGTTGAAGATAAACAAGGCTTACGTCCATTAAAGTTTCCATGCACTGTAATGTGTTTTACATAAAGTTGTGGCTGACATGGTGTGTGTTATTGTCTGTTGAGTGGTGATCTGTACTTTGTTTTAACTGTGACTTTCTAGTGGACTACAAATAACAATAAATGTATCATGCTCCTTATCAAATTAAATACATTTTGTTGTTTGTTATCTACTTAATGGATTTGTTTATATAAATTTGACATGAGTTTCTCACTTATTCTGTCTGTTTTAGGTGCCAGAACAGAAGCTCAAAGGTATGTTGTGTTTTTCTAGTTTATAGTGAGATGTCTTTGTTTTAGATAGATCTCAACCAATGGTATGTTTTAATAGTGTAAAATTTTTTCATGTACGGTACCTCAGAAAATCACTGCACTGAATAAGCATCACCGTTTTCACCTTATACATGTTTTATATTTCAGAATTTTTATAGTGTCTCTGACTTTACAGACACTTGCACAGAGTGAGGAGATGTTTCCCTTTTTTACATAACATATCTGTACTAGTGACCTACTAATGAATCACATGGTTCATTATTTCTGTTTTTCAGTGCCAGAATCTGCCAAGGCTTCCTGTGCCCAGCCGCTTGCCACCCCAGGCTCAGTGTCCCCCAGCCCTGGCCCTGTTGCTCCCTCATCCCCCAGTCCGAGTGCAGCCGGGGTTTCTGCACAAGTTCCTCCTGGTGGTGGGAACAATGCAAAGCAGCGGACTGCTGTGGCCAACGGACAGCCCTCCACCTCCTCCTCTTCTGGAAGCCAGACCTCCCAGCAGCAGCGATATATGTCCAGAGAGGTTCCACCGAGATTTCGCTGCCAGCAGGACCACAAAGTGCTACTGAAGAGGGGCCAGCCACCGCTGTCCTCCATGCTGCTGGGGGGAGGAGGAGTGGAAGGGGGTGTGGGAGGGGTTGGAGGAGGCAGTGGCTGGGTAGGCACTGCACAGGGAGCAGATAACCCCAATGCAAACACAGCTGGAGCCACAGGTGGGTTGATGTCCTATAGCAAAACATAAATATTTTGTGTTCATGGTCACTCCAACCACTGACTCTGATTATAGAAGTAGGAAGTGTTAAACTGTTGTAAAGGAGCATCACCATGTATCTTATTATTTGGAAATTATTTACAGAAGCAGTCCATTGTGTAAAAAAAATAAAATAAATCATGTAGTTGAGGGATGCACAGTTTCATCATGAAAATGACTTGTAGTTAGTGCTGTCAGCTGGTACAGTCAATTAGCATTGGTGGGATGTAGTTAAGTACTTTCATTCAATTACATTATTTAAACACAGATTTCATGCATTTGTACTTGGCTTGAACATTTCTGTTTTATGCAACTTTATACCCCACTACATTTCAGTGGCAACTATTGTACTTATTAGACTGAAGTGTTTCATCCCCTTTCTGTGGAAACCACCTGTCCCTAAATGGGTTGTTTTTGAATGTGAACAGTGGGGTTTAGTGTTTCTTATTAGTTTGAAAAAAAATCCTCCTCATTCTAATGCTTAATAAACTCTCTTGAATTAGCTGGGAAGTGCATTGTCACTAAACTGAAAATATTGTTTTCTGAAATATGGGACTCTTACAGGACAGCGATGCAAAAAGTATATAATATCGTACAATATAATGCAATGCTGTAGATAAAATGATATAATTTACAACAAATCTATATTCATGCATACTTTTACTTGAGTAAGGTTTTGAGAGCAGAACTTTTGCTTCTTTCAGAGCATTATCAGTTGTATGTTTGTTGCTTGATTCCTCAATTATCAGTGTCTGTCTTTTTCTCTATCCAGATTCGAACCTGGGTTCATCCTCCCCTTCACCACCTAACTCCTCCTCATCCCCATTATGTGTCGCTGCTCTGTCGTCTTCGTGTTCTTCAACTTATGCAAATTCCACATGGGGGGCAGGCTCTGGCAGCCAGTCCTCCTCTCAGGGCTGCGGGAAGGTGATTGTGGATGGGACTGACCTGGAAGACTGGCCTAGTATCCTAAGTGGGGCCAAAATGAGTTCTGATGGGGCAGGAGGTCCAGGGGTGTCTGAACTAGACTACTCTGGTAACAACAACAACAGTAGTGCCTCATGGAGTGAGAGAAACATCCAGCAGAAGGGAGGAGCAGCAGCAGTAGGAGGAGGAGCAGGGAACATGGACAATCCTTCCCCACCTTGTTCTTCTCCCCTCTCCTCCTCATCCTCACTTAATGAATGTGTTCAGTCAAGCGCAGTTGTGTGGGGCTCCCCCACCTCCTCTCAGGTGGAGGCAGGGCTAGGATCAGCAGCATTTTACAATTCCAAAGTCTCCCATCTTCTTCCTGGGCCTCAGGAGAGCCCTGTTGGTGGAAACAGCAGTGTCCCTGGTGCCAATTTCAGCCCCAATATGAACCCCTCTGCCTGGCCTGCCCTGGTGCAGACTGGGGCCACAACTTCGGCTAGCAACAGCCTTCCTCTGCACTCATCCATTACTTCAGCTTCCTCATTTTCTGCCAGCACCACACTCATCACCACTCACTCTCTCTCATCTGTGAATCAAGCCAGTCCCCATCAGCAGCACACTGACACAGCTGTGGGAATCAGGAGTGGAGAACAGCAACAGCACTCGGGAAATCCTGTGGGGCCCGAGCTGGGTTCAGGTGAAGGAGTACAAGGAGCTGGAGCTGGACCAAATAAAGATTGTGGTGATGAAAGGGACAGTGAGCTTGCAGGTGTTGAAGGAGAAGAGAGTGGTGACCCGTCTGGCTCCATGTCTTCCTCCTCTGTTGCCTCTTCCTCGTGGAGATCGATGCCTCCAGTGTCCTCTGACCTCAGTGCAGGTGCCTCCCAGGCAGAAGGGTGGGGTGGAGGGAGTGCTGGAGCTCAGGGACAAGATGGGAATGTTTGGGGATTTGGTAGCAAGGGTGACAATGCAGGATGGGGAAGGGGAAATGATGGTGGCTCAAATACCCCAGTGGTATCTCAGGGAGTGAGGGAAGGAGGCAGTTCAGACACAGAGTGGTGTGGCACAGGGAGTGGGGTAAGTGCGGGTCATTTAGCAATAGGAAGTGGAAGGGGAGGAGATGGTGGTAGCAGCAGCAGCAGCAGCAGTAGTGGAGGCAGTGTTGGTGGCAGT
Source organism: Apogon talboti (assembly GCA_037367365.1). NCBI lineage: Eukaryota > Metazoa > Chordata > Actinopteri > Kurtiformes > Apogonidae > Apogon > Apogon talboti. The sequence continues at coordinate 7,285,919 of JAPQRQ010000027.1, read as the reverse complement.
GTTTTACAGGACTCTGTCTCACCAAAGTTTGCAACTATGACAAAAGCTTGGGACAATCAGAAAGGGATGGAAAGTGGGGATGGGACAGTTGGGGAATGGGGTGGGGGAGGAGGGCAAGGTGGAGCCACTGAAGGTGGAGGAACCTCATCCTCTAGTGGAGGGGGGTCTATAGCTGGAAGTGGTGGAGGAGATGGTGGTAACGGAGAAAAAGAGGAGAAATCTGGACACCACCCCTCCCATCAGTCCTCTAATGCTGAAGTGGCCTTACTTAGCATACTCAATCGGTCTGACCTGGACCCCAGGGTTCTGTCTAATACAGGCTGGGGGCAGACCCAGATTCGACAGAATGTGGCCTGGGACCTGGACACCACAACAGGGGTAGGAAACCGAAATGAAAAAAGCACTACTTCTTCGTCTTCTGCATTCTCATCAGCAAACATGAACACTACCACTAGTCGTGGTCCTGGGTATCCGTCGAACAACAGTTCAGTAACTAATGATCCATCTGCTGGCAGTCACTCAACCAGCCTAAACTCTGGTCCGGCTTCAGTGAGGGAAGGCTGGGATGGAGGTGCTTCACAGTCTACCTGTCGTCCTCACATGCCTAGTAGTGCTGTAAGGAAACCTGGAACACCAGAAGACGATATGGAGGGCAAACAGGGAAAGGCAGCTGGAGGATGGGGTGATCATCCACCTGAAAGCCAGAGCAAAAGATGGGGGACTGAAGAACAAAAATGGGGGGATCACAGAGGAGGGGGGAACTGGAGAAACTTTGGAGAACAGGGTAGTGGATGGGCAGATGGTCCAGAAGATAAAGGAACAGGTGGATGGAAGGAGACTGGAAGAGGGGAGAAGGGTGGCTGGGTTGGGGAGTGGGGACAGAGAGACTCCATATCTGGAGGAGGATGGGGAGATGGGCGAAGCAGAGGTGGAAACAGTTCTGATGAGGGATCTTCCTGGGGTAATATGGGTGAAGGGGGATCTCAACGAGGAGGGTGGGGAGGGGGAGATGTGGGTGGTGGCAAATCCCACCAGGAATGGGGGAATACCAAGCCCCACACAGCAGCAGCACAGATACCAAACAGCCAAGTGGCACCAATGAAAGCCCCAAATCAACAGCAGCACCAATCACAGGGCCAGCAACCACCAGGAGGACCCATTCAGGGTGGGTGGAACAGCCGGTCTAATGTTGGAGGTGGAGGCCCACCATCCAAGAATCAGAACCAAAGTTCAGGCTGGACATCTGGCCCGATACCCCAAATTCCTGGGGGTGGGAGTGACTCCCTTGAGCCCAGTGGCTGGGAAGAACCATCCCCTCAGTCAATTAGTCGTAAAATGGAAATTGACGACGGCACTTCAGCCTGGGGAGACCCAACCCGTTACAACAGCAAGAATGTCAACTTGTGGGACAAAAACACTGCGACTCCTGGCCAAAGCCACAGTCAGCAGGCCCCACCACCAACAATGCAGCAACAGCCACCAAGAAGACAACAGGGGCAACACAACAGGGACATTAACTCTGGCAATGCATCTGCGGGTAGGCAGAGATATATTTCAAGTCAGTTTTTCATTTGAAATGCATGGATACATAGTACTTAAATGCCTAAAACTAACATATGTGCTCATATCTTGCATCACTGACATTGATTCCAGCAATATGTTTAGAGTTTAAGTAGTTATGAGCAAGTATAAGAAGTGGATTCTGGCACCACATGAGTTTAATGCATGGTGTTCCTTTCCATCAATCTCCAGGCCCAGGTATGTGGGGAGGAGGTACGCAGTCTGCAGATAATGGTACAGCTGCTTGGGGCCAGGCTACGGATGCAGCGACAGGTTGGGGTGACCCAGATGAACCCAGTAAAGTTTCAGGCTGGGGGAACCCGTCTCCTAATCCTGGTAAACCTGGTAAGATTGTAAAAAAAATGGTATATTTAAAAATTCCACATTATATGAGCTGATTGTGCTCATTTTGGTAAATTACACTTAATCTCAAACAAGACGAACATTAATCAGTGGGGTTAAACATCTTTAAACCATCAGCTGTTAGCACAGGAAATTTAAAGAATGCAATCCTATCATGCCGTACCCATGTGTTCTGTTTGTGATGCAGGCACCAAATCAATGGAAAACTGGGGTGGGAAGGGAGAAGGTTCCGTGACAGCCTCTCGTCACCCCAGCTGGGACGAGGAGGATGATGGCGGCGGAGGGGTCTGGAACAGCACTGGCTCGCAGGGAAGCAGTTCCTCCTTTAACTCTGGAGGCTGGGCTCATGGAGGAAAGAGAGGCAACCTCAAGGTAGGGAATGTACAACTTGTAGGAAAACAAATTACTTTCTGAGGCCCCTTTGAACTTATCGTTTTAAAATAGGGTTGTGTGATATGACAGTATATATATTGTGGCAATAAAAAAAAGCATCTGTTATTTCATATTCTGCTCTATTTTGTTTTGTTCCTTAACACACTCAATGGCAATTTTAATTTGACATCTGGACACCACTTTGTGTTTTTCTCTACGACTCGAATGAAGCCAGGAAATTTGCATGAAACCAATGCAAACAAACCTAGAGAGTGAAAGTGACGCAGAATAGGACATTAATAAAGAGGAAAAGAACATAAGGGCTAAAAAACAAGTGTCTTGTACCTGAAAGAGGGACAGGAATGTGATTTGGATCTGAAGTCTGAAAGAAAACTTTATTTAGCAAATTATGCAGCAGACATGGTACCATAATAATGCATTATTTGTTATTTCTTCAGTTGGAAACTTTGCAGTAGAAGGAGAAAATTATGTAATGTTATTAAGGTTGTAGACTATATCAATTAAAATATGATTAAAAAACATTTTATGTTCTGAATTTACAGAAAATGTCAGTATGAGCATCAGTGTTGTTGTTTTGGATGTATTACACAGACCTAGAATGTTCTCTGAAGAGGAGAGCCACCCTGGTTTCATGTTATTGTAGGGGAACAACAAAGCAATGCAGTTGTCCTGTTTTTTTTAGGACACTGTTCAGCATTACGTGTATTTCTTTTTTTGCAGAGTGGAGGAGGGGATAGTTGGATGAACCCAGTGTCACGCCAGTTTTCAAACATGGGTCTCCTGGTAAGAAGCCACTTGATTTAAAAAAATATTTATATATGTATACAGTTTTTATTTATTTTTTATCGTATTTTTATCAATTAGTGTTTTATGATCAAACTCAGAGCTCAGTGCCACTGAATTACTATTGTTTTTTTCCCCTTTCCAGGGTGATGACCCTAGTGTTGACAAGAAGATGGAAGCAGACAAGAGAGGAATAAATGATTACAATGGCGAAATGCGGAGGGGGGGAAGAGGTGGAGGAGGTTATCGCATGCCTGCTTCCAAAGACATGGGCCCTGTTGACATGGGCCCCTATGGTGACAAAGTATGAACCTTTCCTTACAGCAATTGTTCTTTTTATCTGCCACATGTGGTAAATTTTACAGAATGAGAGAATAATTTATGACGTAAAACTGTATAATAAATACATTACCCTGGTTTTCATTATCCTCTGATCCAGATGGGTGGCCATGGAGTGTTTGTTGGCAGTGGTGGAGGGATGCCTCAGCCTCGAGGGATGCACCAGCCTGGCATGCATCCCATGAACCCCTCCCAGGGGTTACGTGCTCAAGTGCCTCATCAGTTCCTGTCTGCTCAGGTCTGTTGTCATCAGTGTATAATTTATTAGAATGAAAATCGAGGTTGTATAGGTGTCCAACAAATGTTGACATCACATCAGCAAAAGTTTTAGTTGATTACACCTGTTTGTATTTAGAAAATAAATGATCTACTGAACTCGTCATGTCAACATGTCATCCCAGGCTATTAGAATTCACTGGCATTAGAAGATCACAGTTATTATGTGTATTATTTCTTTTCATACACTCAACGCATTTCATCAAGTGTCTTTGTCACTGTCCATTTGATAATAAATCCCTGTGATCTGCAGGTGCCGGGTCCAATGCTTAAGCAGATGCCCTCTCCTGGTGGCAGTATGGGCGGCGTGGTTGGAGGAGTGGGAGGTGTTGGTGGCGTTGGAAGTGTTGGAGGGGTTGGTGGTGTTGGTGGAGGAGTGTTCCCTCCTCAGATTTCTCCACAGCAGCTAGCAATGCTCAGCAACATTTATCCCCACATGCAGCAGTTCCATTTGGTATGTGACTATAGATGATTAGTAATCTCTTATTTAATTGTTGACTGATTAATCATGCTGGTGGAAAATTCAATATCTGACACCTGACAGTCTTTCCTCTATGCAATTCTTTTTTGGAAAATGTTATATATGGTGAAATGTAGTAAATCCACTCTGTTTGTGAGCACTTGTGTACCTCTCGCTCTGACCATTTCTCCCCTCCAAATCACAGGCTTGTCAGCTGTTGTTACAGCAGCAGCAACAACAGCAGCAACAGCAGCTTCTTCAGAACCAGAGGAAGTTCCCTCAGCCTCAGCCCGTCAGGCAGCAGCCAGACCCACAGCAGGTGAGCATGGCTGGAGTCTGTATCTTGATTTTAATCATAAACTTAGGGTAAGAGCCCAAAGTAGATGACAAATGTGTTCTTAGTTGTTCCCAAAGTGGCAGTACAAAATACATAATAAATCTATGATATAATTCAGTTACACAGTCTGGCCAAAAAAGTCTTGCACTTTTCAGCTTTTATTAGGCACACATGCTATGTCATCTTTTTGTTAAACTTATGCAACATTTATTTCCATTGGACCTATAACACTAGTGAACGAAGACCAACTGGATGAACTCCAGATCATAAAACTGCCCCCACAGACCTGTACTGTAGGCTCTAGGCATGATGGCACACTCTAGGCACGATGGGTAATAACTTCATCTGCCTCTCCTCTCACCCTGATTCATCCATCACTCTGGAACAAGGTTAATTTGGACTTTTTTCCATTGAAACAGAATCCAAACTTTATGCTCTCTACCAAACTGATGGTTGTTTAAGAAATGAGCAGCTACTCATTGCGTCACTTTACAGGTTAAAGGTCATGCAGCTGAAACATGCCGATTACTGCTGTAATTATCCAGTGGATGAATCTTACGTATTTGTTTAGTTAAATCCAGGTGGGGACTTTTGTTGGCTGGGCAGTGTACATACTATAACACATGGATCTATTTCCCTAACTCAAATAGAAGATGGGTCAGAAGGGAATTCTTTTTGCTTACGATGCTGGGTGTTGAGTTCCCTCTTTTCTCAAGAACCCAGAAATGAAATTGTTATCAAATATTGTCTCACAGTGAGAGAGCTAGTTAAAAATGTGATGTTTTGGGGAGTGCACAGTTTGGGATTCTAAGACACTAAATGTCTAATTTGATTCGCTAAAAGTAAGGATAATTTTGATGCCTGCTTTAAACCTTGAAGAATCCATCCCAACTCCTCATTCATTTTGTTTTGCTCTTATTCTCATTCTCTTTCTTGATTCCCAGTTGGCAAGGATAATGGCAATTCTACAGCAACAGAGGCAACAACAGCAGAGTGGAGTTGGAGGTGCAACAGCAGGAGGAGGGAGCTCCAAACTGTCCCCCTCTCATTTGGGTGGAGGCATATCTAAACAGCCCATGGTGGACCCCCTTCCTCATCCTGGAATGGGTGGCCCCTTATCAGATCTTCATGCCAAAACGCAAGGGATGTACTCTGGTAAGCCAAACAGGCAGACTTCCGGGTAACTGTAAATTCTAGATGTACTGGCTTTTTGTATTGTTTGTTAGATTTCTAAAATAGTATCAAAATCCCATCTCAGCGTTCCTACAAAAAGCAAATCCTCATATAGTCAGTGTGACAGTTATGTGAAGCTAAATGTTGCTGTACAGCTCTGCCCTGAGCCTGACCTAATAATAATATCAGATCCATTGGCTTTGTATTTACATCTTGTGAATGGATTTTGATTTGATCTCAGTTACTGTTAAGCCTTTTAATTTGTTTAATCACCACATGTGACAATATGTAGCACCTATTAGGCCTGAGGACTTGAGCACATGTGTGCAGTGTAGGACTCTGTGGACTGACAGGCTTGCATTATCTTTCTTTGGTATATGTTATTGGTGTTGTACACATTAAGACATCTCTTGGTGAAATAATTGTGCTAATTGATGTCACTAGGCTAGCAAGTGTATTAAAGTTTGTGTATCAAAACCCAAGTGAACACCTTGCAGTTCTGTGTAATTAGGCTTCATTAGCCTAAATTTGGAGAGAGCGAACCTGTGATCCAGATCATGGATCCACTGTACCTTTAAAGATCATATGATATTTTGGCCACATTGTCCCCTCTTAGTACAGTGTCACTGAAATTGCACTTTGGGAAAAGGACTCATCATTTTAGCTGGAGGCTGTACTGAACTCTTTACACTGCAATGTAACAGTGAGTGTTTGTCTTTTTTTTTTTTTTGTTGTTTTTTTTTTTTTGCCAGGACTTGCTCCTGGTGGTAACCTGTCAGGATTGGAGCTCAGTCCAATGATGGCAGGAATAAAGGATACAGGAGGACAACAGTCCCGCTTTAAGTGGATGATGGAAGGACACTCCCCAGCTCCATCTCCCCCTGACACAACCCTTCACAAGAACGGTGGGTTAACAGATGGTTTCATAAACCTCCCAGGCGCAATCTGGTCTTAACTGCATTGGTAATCACCTTCATTAACAGTGTATCTGAATGAACGGCTGTGAATTGAAGGGAAACACATTCATGTCAATCTGTCTGACCTTATTTCTTCTGTTGTCTACAATTCCTAAGGCCCATTACCCAGTGGTATAAAGGTCAGAGGAGGATCTCCATATTCCCAGTATGAAATGCTGGGTGGTGATGGTTTGGGGATCCCGCCTCAAGGCTCTGCAGACAACTGGCATCGGACTCCAGGAAGTAAAATGGCGAACAAACCAGCCACATCCAGTTGGCCTCCAGGTGAGTTTGACTTTGTTTCAGTTAGAGAACAAAAGTCCTTGTTATTTCTGTCTGTCTGTCTGTCTGTCGCTAAAATATGTATTTGTGTAGCAAGTTTTTTTTATTTGTGCGTAATTGCACAAACTCGCATCTAATGCTGTACCATTTTTTTTAATTTAAGGCGAGACATGGCAGGCAAAGACATCGATTTTTCATGCAGTGGTAAATTTTGAGATTTTGGGTTAGTTTACTCCAATATGTATTCTTTCAAGCTGCTATAAAGAAAACATTGAAAATATACATTTAGATGTTTATTTTATTACAGTTTGTTTACTTGCAGCAGCAAGTTTCTCCCGAATTAACTAAGAAGTTAGCATTACAAACCGCCATGCCGAGTTTTGTCTGTTTACTGAAGCCTGTCATGTCTGGTATTGTTGGAAAGCTCTGAGTCTCCTGCATAACACTATGTCAGGGGTGGGCAATCCTGGTCCTCGAGGGCCGGTGTCCCTGCAGGTTTTAGATGTTTCCCTCTTCCATCACACCTGGATGCCATTACATCGTTATCAGGCTTCTGCAGAGCTGGAGATGAGCTGATCATTAATGGAACCAGGTGTGCTGGAAGAGGGACACATCTAAAACATGCAGGACACCGGCCCTCGAGGACCAGGATTGCCCACCCCTGCACTATGTAACCCAAATAAGGGCATTTCCTTTCCATCAGTTACCAATCGTGAATGTAGAAAGGGAGGTTTAATGCTAATGACGAAATCTCATTGGCTACTGCTGATTTCTGCTAACGTGATTCGCTCAGACGCATCACGTGGTGTACTCTGACACTTCCGGGTTTAGCTTACCTCTGAAAATGCCCCTAACACTGCAACTTTCAAGGGAAAGAAAACAGCAATTGCGCCTTGCAAGATGTGAAAAGGGAAAGCAACCTATTGGATTAGCTGACAAAACATCAGGAAGCAGAACATCTGACCGTTGAGGAAACATGGCATGACAAGAGAGTGACAGGTAGGCTATGGAAACAGGGATGGGACAGGGATGTTGATTGTGGAGGTCTAATGACCTGTTACATTTTATCATGGTGGTGTTGTTATT
>JAPQRQ010000027.1:7250936-7277811 GCA_037367365.1 Apogon talboti | reverse complement strand
CAACGTTAAAGCACAGACATGGCTCCTGGATCGGAAATCTCCCCAGGTTGGATCGGAAATTTCCGATCTGTGAATTACGCTGGTATCGGAACCCGATACCGATACTGGATCGGATCGGCCCCATCCCTAGTTTGTACCAGTAAGCGCTCTGCATTCAGACTGCAGTGTTTGTGTATCTGTTCATGTTAGATTTGTAAAAATAAACAATAAGAACCTTGAAGAGATTAACAACTGTTTAAACTTTCAACTTATTACAGTTCTGCAGTGTTTGTAACAGTAAGGACACGGCATTCATAGAAACCGCAGTATTAGTGTATATGTTCATGTTTGTATAGATTTTCAAAAGTGAACAAAAAGAACCTTGAACAGATTTTAACAACCACAACTTTGCATTCATACAGACTGCAAAAGGAACAGGTTAATTGAAATGGACTGATTGAAAAACCTGAACAAAATTGATAGAGATTTTGCTCCTTTTATTTTTATTTATTATTACCTCCACCAAGGAGGTTATATAATCACCAGGGTTTGTCTATCTGTCTGTTTGTTTGTTTGTCTGTCTGTCTGTGTGTTAGCAACATAACGGAAAAAGTTATGCACAGATTTTAATGAAATTTTCAGGAAACATCCAAAATGGGACAAGGAACAGGCCAGTCAATTTTGGGGGGTAATCCAGATCATCGTCTGGATCCAGGATGAATATAATTTTTTTGCGATATGGCCCCGCAAAAAGTTATGGACAGATTTTAACAAAATTTTCAGGAAATATCCAAAATGGGACAAGGAATAAGTGATTAGATTTTGGGGGTGATCCAGGATTTTTTTATGGCATTTTCAGTTGAATAACCTCTCAGCTGGCATGTCTGTTTCTGCACATGACATTTGACACCATGGCAACGTGGTCCTATTATTTATCTGTTGCTAGGTAACCCACTTCAAGGGTATTATATGTTACAGCAACATGGCGGGGAACTGAGGTGCCTTGGCGGAGGTCTGCGCTCTCCCAGTTCTCCTCTAGTTATTTTTGTTATTGCTGTTATTATTAATTTCACTTTAGCGGCGAAAAAACTATCTTCTTACTTCCTTATTATCTGCTTGTAGTGGACGTCATCAGGAACATCAGGAAGCAAAACATCTGACTGTAAGCAGTCAATGGGAAACATGGCATGATAAGAGAGTGACAGGTAGGCTATGGAAACAGGGATGGGACAAGGATGTTGATTTTGGAAGTGTAATCACCTGTTACATTTTATCATAGTTTATTATATACTGTATATAGACCTCCAAAATCAACTTCTCTGTCCTTATATGCCAGGCCTTATATGCCTGTCATGTTCTTAAATAATAAATTTTCAAGAGCTTAAAATATTTTATATTGTTATTACTCAGGGCCTGAGCATTTATTCTGTTTTTGAGTAATTGTTTCCTATAGAAATGTATTGAATTCCCCTAATTAAATCTTTAAATGCTGTTTTCTTAAAATTATTTTTTTGTCATTCTCCAGTATAAACATCTCAGCCTATGTAGCACCTATGTACACCAAACTTTCCAGTTATACACTTAGCAGTATTCTGAAGATATTTACAGAGGGATATGTTAATAAATCATTCCTAACCTGATTTATGTGACATTTTCTATGAAAAGAAATATGGCGAAAATCGATTTTTTTTTTTTAAGCCTATGGCCAGTATATTTTGATTTCGTAGGTAATGAAAGCAGATATCTTGAAATCCCTCTATAATTTTTTTTTTCATCTTGTGTGTAAACAAAATGAAAAAAGAATTTTTTACCTGGCTTTATCATATGTTCAGATCTATCAAATATATATGCAAAATCATGCATATTTAATTAGTTAGTGCCTAATTTGCATAATTAAACATACAAATTTCTAAAACTTGTAATACATTTTTTTTCCATACTTGTGTAAGTAATCAACTGAGGAAGTTTCATGGTGATATTTATTTTAAAATTTTACCCTATTCACCTGTGGTGTCTCGCCTTATTTAAAATCTCATTCATCAGTAAAGACATACAAATGTTGCTCATCATTAAAAAGAATCTAATAAAATGTTTGTGTTATGATGGCAGAGTTTCAGCCTGGTGTGCCCTGGAAGGGAATCCAGAGCAGTGGAGACCCAGAGCCTGACCCCTACATGACCCCTGGTAGTGTTCTTGGCTCTCCAGGACCCCCGAGTCTCAATGACTCAGACCACCAGTTACTGCGAGATAACATAGGTAGGCTGCTGTTATATGCTATTAAAATAAATAAAATGTTACATCTCGACGTAACTGGTAGTCAACATATGTTTTAGGACAGTGGTTTAGCCTGCATCATCAATGCACTGTTTTACACTAATTACATGAGTGATTTTTAAAAAAGAACTTGCATTAGTTTTCACTTAATGTAGCATTAAGTGTTGTGTTAGAGGATAGCAAACTGTTCATCACAAACAGTCTGCAATCTGGCTGAAGTACAGTTTTTTTTGTGTTGTTACATAATATGTTGATGTAATTTTGTAATGTGTTGTAGGGCCAAACCCCTCCCTCAACACCTCGCTGCCTTCACCAGGTGCCTGGCCCTACAGTGCCTCAGACAGCCCCCTCAGCAATGCACACAGCACAGGTATCTATTTTGATAACATCGGCTTGAAGTTTGTTTTTTTTTCTGTCTGCATTTTGAACTCTTTTTTTTTTTCTTTCCATGATCAAGTTCTTGTTTTTTTATTTGTTGCTCTAATCTATGTTACTGGTGTAAAAACGAAAGCTTCTCTGCAAAAATGTGAAATAAGTTTCCCAAGAGTGGGTCCTCCCCACTCCTATTTCTGTGGTCTGTTTGTCAAAACACATTTTTCCCCCCTCTTTCCCCCACCTCCCCATTTCCTCCTCAGGAAAGTACTCAGAGTACAAGCCCAGCTGGCCTCCAGAGCCCATCGGACAAAACAAGTTGTGGAAGACCAATCGCAACAGCTCACAGCTGCCACGCCCCCCTCCTGGTTTAACTAATCAAAAGCAGGCCTCTCCTTCCCCGTGGGGAAGTGGGGGCCCACGGTTGGCCCGTGGCTGGGGAGGGGGTGGGATGAACCAAGAGTCAAGATTTGGCCCAGGTACAGGCAAAAGACTTTTCTGTCATAAATAATGATCAGTTCTGAATTTGATTTGACTACAGTAAAGACAAATATCTTCATGACTGATATCTTCCTTTCTATTTTCCTCTTTTTCTTCTCTTTCTAACTTTAAAACTTCAGCTTGGAGTGACGGTATGGCCTCCAGAAGCAGCTGCTGGTTGCTACTGAGCAACCTGACTCCACAGGTGAGCAGTAAAGAAAGAGCATAAGGAACAGATTATGAGCAGTGGGAACATTGAAGAAAGACTGAACAATATGACTGCCAGACACATCGTTAGGCCTGTAATGTTTGAATTTGACAACATTAAAATGCTATGCTCGTTCATCTGAATTCCCCTTCAGTCTGTCTTATGCAAATGTGACAGAATGATGCGTGACCCAGCTATAATTGGATTGCAAAGTTGGTTGAGCCTTTTAATCAATTAGCGGTTGCACAGATGACACTCTGGGCAAAGCATAGAAATAAAGATTTTTAGTCTAATCAAGATTTTGTTAATACAATTTTTTTTTTTTTTTTTTTTACTGTGATACATCTTTCATGTATCACAATTTCAGGCTGATTAATTCACAGTGTACGGTCACATTTAATTACCACATTTCCTCATACACATAACTTTTGTTGTGCAACCACCTAGATTTTCTGACCTTTCTTTGTACCTATAATTGATGTGTGAAGACTGTGGAGAATTAGCAGTATCACATCAAAGTCGCACATATATTCAGTCAAGCATATACAGTTAACCTTTATTCTCATTTCCTATTGCAGATCGATGGCTCCACACTGAGGACTATCTGCATGCAGCATGGCCCCCTGCTGACCTTCCACCTTGGCCTGACCCAGGGCAGCGCTCTGATTCGCTACAGCAGCCGGCAGGAAGCAGCCAAGGCCCAGGGTGCATTGCACATGTAGGTTATCCTGTAAACTAGCTTAACCATGTTAGTTAACATAAAGCAGTATCCCGTTGATCTAAAGTGTTTTGTTACCTTCATTTCAGGTGCGTTCTGGGCAACACCACAATCCTGGCGGAATTTGTAAGCGAGGAAGAAGTCGCCCGCTATTTTGCACATTCCCAGGCTGGAGGAGCAGAAGGATCCAGCACGGGAGGGGTAGTGGCAGGTGGGGCACAGGGGTCATCTGGAACAGGCACTGCTGTGGCCAGCAGTGGAGGCAGCTCCCCAGGCAGTGAGCGGCCAGCAGCGGGCACAGTTTCTGGTGGAAATGGAAATGGTGGCGGAGGAGGTGGAGGAAACGGTGGCGGAGGAGGAGGTGGGGAGAGTGGAGCAGTGGTTCTAGGTAGTGTGAGGTCGTCTAGCTCTGGCTGGCAGAGTCTCGATGGTACAGGCAGTTCCACAGAAACCTCTTCAGCCCAAGGACCTGGGCTGGGAATATTTTCCCAGTGGAGCACCAATGGAGCAGGGGAGGGAGGAAGTGTTGGTGGGGTAGAGTCCGGGAGGTCTGGGCTCTGGGGAGGCATGACTGCAGGATACCCAAGCAGCAGCCTATGGGGGGCACCACAAATGGAGGAACGGCACCAAATGGACAGTCCTGCCGCTTTGTTGCCTGGTGACCTGCTGGGGGGAGGAGCTGATTCTATCTGAGCCTCCTCCATTTGTACCTGTAGGTTTGGACACACTGATACAGCATACACTGGGATACATATGTACTTACTATAGCACACAAACAAACACATTGACATGGTATGCATATAAATGTATTACACAAATAAACACGTGCATACATATACATGGTATGCATATTAATGTGCACACACATAAAGCAGAAATGTGAGACATGCTTACACACATTCTTGTGGCCAGACTTAAGCTATTATATAAACAAATGCAGGGACTGTTAGATGTGTATACAGCCTTTTTCCACAGATGAAGATTTCAACTGCTTAGACTTGAAACTGAAAACGAATGAAAAGTCAGTTGGTCTGAAAGACTTGACTGGATTGCAATGTGCTTAGTAAATAGGGGACTTGTCGATAGATTTACATACACATGCACACACCAAATACAGACAAGCCTTCAGACAGATGGGCACTGTAAACAGCATTACCTTCATCGTATACAAGAACTTAAAACTACATGATGTGAGGTTTAAGTGCAGTTTGTATTCATGTCACCTTTAACATGGAGACCGAATCCAAACACATGCAAACAGCTCTGATTGACAACAGAACTGTATCTTACTGTGTATGTTAAGTTAAATTTTTTTTCTGTTGGTATGTATGGTTTTAATTTTTTGAACAGTGAAAATATTGAAATTTGTCATTGTTCTGTTTTCAAAATGCTGACCTCCTACTGTTGTATCTCACGCACTCTCTCTGTTATTTTCTCTTGAAGATGTTTGTTACTGTTGCAGTGATAAATGTTAAATTGCAGGCAGTTTGAGGCTATGTTGCATTTCTCCATGTGTCGATACTGTGCACAGTATCGTATACACTATATGGACATGAGTATGTGTGAGAATGAGACCAAGTAAGTGGATTAAACTACCACAACTGCGTGTATGTGTGAATGTGAGGATAACGTGTGTGTGCATGTTACTGCCTGTTAAATGTGGGCAAGGCTGCTTACAATACAGAAGGTCTATACAAATATGTTTGAGTGCATTCGGTATACTGCTGACTGTGTGTTAAGAAATATTGGCACTAATGCTTTGTGTCTCTCATTTGAAGTTGTTTTTTTTTTTTTTAAAGCAGACTTGTATTTTTTATTGTCTGACCTGCAATAATAAAAAAGAACATTTTAATGATACAAAGAGCTGAAGGCATACGCGTTTAGAAAATGGACATGCCAAATCTTATCAAACTGTGTGGAATGGGAGGGAGGGGTGGGACGGGTTGTTTACAGCTGCAGAGTAAGAGTTACCGTACGTTTTTAATGTTCTGTTGTTGTGTATTCATTTTAAATTAAGACAGGCTTTAACACTCCTGTTCAGTGTTTTCGTTTTGAGATTTTACAAAGGAAAAATTTATTTAAACAAATGAGAACAAGATTAATAAAGATGAAAGTATTGGCTTCTAAATTTGTATTTGTGTTTTTGTCATTCACTGTTTTGGTGTGTTCCTAGATTTCTGGATAGAGGTGCATTAATTTTTTCCTGTTGAAAAGCTTCTAACTGCCTTTCTGTTACAGTGGTAACTTGACACTAACAGCGTCTATTTTAGTGCAATTCTGACCTCTAAGCACAGTATCTATATATTAAAAGCCAAGTGGCCTCTGTGTGCGTGTCTCCGGCATAACACAAAATCCAGAAAGAGCTGACTGCTGCAGTTTTGCATTCTTATGTGTTTTTAGTCAAGGAAGAGAGTAGTGAAAATGGCAAGTTGATAGGACCAATAGCTTGGGAGATATTAGTAATTTTAGAATACAATAGCCTTACAAGCACGATGCTATGCCCAGAATGCTTTGGCGGTGACTGCTGGACAGATGTGGTACAACATGCATGAATACACAACAGCATAAAAACGATCACATCTAGAACCCATGGATCCCCATAGGTCAAAGCACTAGTTGTGTCTTAGCTACATTGACCGATATTGCTTTTCGTGTTACAGTGATGATCATTAGGAAGAAAACACATCATGTACAAGGCTTACGTGCTGTTCATCAACAGAGACACATGCCAGCATGTCCATCTGTCTCCCTCTCTGTAACATCCACACTCCAATCCTATTTAACACCCACGTCATCCTACTGTAAGCCACCGCTTACTGTATGAAATGATTTACTCTGATGCAGTTAGGACTTCTCATTAAGAATTTGTGCACTTAAAGAATATTACAGACTAATCTTTCTGTCCAGCGTCAAGACTCATATTTTGTGGCATGATTCTTATATTTTTGCTACAGACTAAGCCCGTTGTATATGACTACAGTCCATGGGATTGTGGGAATTTATTCATAACAAGACTTAAACATGCAACAGACTCAAACACATGGCAAATACATGTTACATAATTATTACATGTGCGTTAGTTTAGTTCTAAGTACAAAATGGCAGGATTTAAATACAGTGTGGAAAAGTCAGTCAGAATCAATAAAAGAGAAAAATAAAATTTTATGTTATAGTTTTTTTTTTTCTTTTTTAATGGAGCAGCAGAAACACGTGACGTTTCCCTGTAATGACATCATCGATGTTGTGAACGGGCGCGTTGTTAAGTAACGAGAGGGGGAGACAGACTCGAGTGGAGAACGGCCGCTCGTGCTGTTGGAGCTTCTCAGGGACTATCAACAGGGAGTGCAACCGACGACAGAGCTCAGAGCTGAGGGTATGAGAGCCGTCAGAATCCGCTCCCATCCTCTTCCACCCAGGCCCCTGTCCGGCTGACAACCATCGGATCAGAATCTCCACCGAAGCAGCTCTCGGACGAACCCATTATCGGGTGAGTGGTGGGTCGGGGAACCGGAGAAACCATGGGGGAAAAGGGGCCTGATTCGGCCGAATCAGAGTCTCGTATTCACGGCTTACAGGAGAGGGGGAGGGGGCGATCTGTAGGGATGGCTATCTGTACAAGCTTGTCCTACACATAGATGGGTGCGGTTATAAGTACGACACAAAACATGTTTAAGTGTGATATAACTGAACACATTTCCACCTTTAATGTCTGAAATTATTATGGTGCAGTACGTAACGTATTACCGTTGGGTTAACGAAGCGGTTATCTCTATTAGCCTAGTCTTAGCAGCTAACAGTTCACTAAGATTGATGCTTTTCGTTAGTCTTACAAACAGTACAGTTCCTATTTTTTACGAACGCCTGAAAATATACGAATAGTCATTTTTGGACACCATTCGAACACCATGGTACATTTCACTAAGCACGAAATAGGTAACATTAGTTATATTGCCCTCGCAATAGTCATGTAGGTTGTGTCTCACTATATTCCTGCCTTAATAGACATCCAGAATTACAATGTGACTTGATGTCATGATAATGGTTAAAGTGGTTTTGTCTCGGTTACTTTGTTTCATGACAGTCTAATGATTCACACGAGGTAATTGTGGAATGACAGATGTCTGAAGAGGCACAACGGTAGTAGTTCTCTGTTCATGTGATGGTGAAATCCACCGGCTCTGTTGCTCTTTCATATTTATGTTCTCTTGTCATTTATTTTAAGACATTTTGTACATTTTGAGTTTACATTATGAGGAATATAAAATGATTTTACTCTCGGGATTAGGCGATTTATATAGTTATTTTAACTATGATATCCCACTTTATTAGGGTATCCCATCGTCACAATTATCTCAGTCAAACCTTAGCAAGTTGATACATACTGCTGCATTTGAATTAATCCAGTGTCCTGTGGAAGAATACCACCATAATACACATGATGCCTTCTGAATGAAGTGTGATAGCGGCTCATAAATTCTTCTCATAGCTCACGGCATCTTTAAAGCATCAACTGATATAGTAATATATCTACTATATTTATAAAGCATGTGTCCTTGTGGTAGTGCGTTCCCTTTTAGTTTGCTTTTCTGAATGAATTCAAGAACTATATGCAAATGAAAACCATAGGGATAGGGTGTCCAACACGCTGAGAAACAGTGTGCGGTTAAAAACCATGTGTCACAGTTCCTGTACCAGGTAATTAATCAATGGCACTTAATGTGTAGCCTCGTGATTAATGTTGCTCCTTAAAGCGGGTCCCTGGCTGTAGCATACGAGACACACTTGTGGTGTAATGAAACCTTACTCTTTATTAATCCACATCCATCTGCTTCCATCACATCTACAAAGCCAGGCTGTCCTCTCATCAACCTCAGGTAACAAGGTGTAAGGCCAACGTCTTACAATATGTGGGAGCAGCTGATGTTTTCACTCTAAATGGGAGCAGACCTGGAGCCTTAGCTGGCTGACTCAAGTAAGCAGAACTGATGACTGTTGTGCTTACTTGAGGTGCCCTGTCCACAGCACTAAGGTTGTCTGAGGATGCTTTGTTTTCCTATTTCTGAGTGATCATGAGACTTTTCTTGTTTTCTACAGGGGATGTGAAATGAGGCCAGCTGTCACAGTACAACACACAATTTTATAGTGTCAGCCTGGATATAGAGAATGTGAACTCTTCAGAGAGCCCCAGAAGTTTGTGTAAGACTGGAAATGTTTTTGAAGACGCAGTAGTGCCTCATTTGGAATAAGGGTTCACTGTTGCTATAAAGAGCACAGTTTGTTTACATGGTGTTCCTGAATTGGTGGTGAGGAAGCAAATGTCTTTGATAAATTATGCTCTGCACTGATTCAATCTCTACAGCACTTTGATTTCTGAAGTTCATTGAACAGAATTGTCTGAGGGCCTTGACATAGTTAAAGGCTGCCACCGCTTCACGGCTGTTCATGCCCTCCCTTCCTTGGCAGTGCCGGCATAGAGCCATGGAGCGCTTAGACTTGCTTTTGCAGTGACTGCACAATGTGTCGTGGTAGAAGGAGAGCTAAATAAATGATGATCGTGCTCCAGCATCACGTGCAGTTCAGCTCAGAAGACTTTGTTGCCTCATGTAGGCCAGCTCCACGAAGTAGTTGATCCTGGGCCACTCAAATGGCATTGCTCTATTAAGACTTACTTTTTTGTAGCACGTTGACCCATGGGGATCCACGGGTTCTAGATGTGGTCATTTTTTTGCTGTTAGGCCTGGTCAAGTGGTAAGGGATCAAAAAATTTGCTGTTCAAATGGGTATACTGTTTCAACTAAATAACCTGAAGTAACTTATAAAACATTTTGGTAGGTATGTATAAGTACTTTTATATGGCAAGAATGATGATTTATTTAAATAATATATTTGGGGTTAAAAAAATGGCAAAATAAGCCTGGTAATGGATAAAAAAAAAAAAAAACTTTTTTTTTTTTTAAATTCTGGAAATGGTTAAAATGCCTGTTTCCGACAAAACTTCACATAACTGATCTATGATTGAACGTGATTGTAAGGCTATTGTATTCCAAAATCTATACATTAAAGCCAAGTGGCCTCCGTGTTCATGTGTGTGTGTGTATCCGCTTTCTAACTGAAAAACCAGACAGAGCTGGCCTTTGCTGTTTGGAGTATTTATTTAATTTGGGTCAAGGCGAAAATGGCAAATTGATAGGACCAGTATTTTGGGAGATATTAGTAATTTTATCATTTTGGAATCACGCTGAATCATAGAATCATCATTGAAGTGGGTTACCTTGCAACAGATAAACAACAGGGGCCATGGTGTCAAATTTCATGTGCAGAAACACATGCCAGCTGAGAGGTTATTCAACTGAAAATGCCAGTGCAATTTACCTCATCACTGAAGTGGGTTACCTATCAACAGATAAACAAAAGGGCCATGTTGCCATTGTGTCAAATTTCATGTGTACAAACGGACATATCAGCTGAGAGGTTATTTAACTGAAAATGCCAGTGTAAATATGTGTATACATATACAAAACAAAATGAGGGCCATTATATTTCTTCCTAATCTGTGTGTTACACCAGTAAGTTTAGTCAAGTCATCAAATAATGTGAATGTGATGAAATCATACAGTAATGACATAAGACAGTACATTTGATCAACTCTACTGCTTCTAGAACCTGTGAATTCCCACTAGTCATGCACTAGTTACTAATATCCCCCAAATATATTGGTTCTATCAACGTGCTGTTTTTGCCAGTCTGATCCCAAATACACAAGTACTCCAAAAGGCAAAGGCCAGCTCTGTTTTTTCAGTTATAAAGTGGATACACAAACATGCACGCACGCACACAGGCCACTTGGCTTTTAGATTATGGTTCTTTTTCCTCTTTGCTTTTGCTGATCTCAGTGAAGCCACTTCCCCCTCTCAGTTAGTTACCAAACAAATCTTATTGTGTATTTCAGTAGGTCAGACAGCTGTACCTACCCATGCTCGGTCTGTTCTCTCAAAATCTCAGGTGTTCAGTATCTGCAATTGGTCATAACAGAAGCAGATAACCAGCACTTTTCGCAATTGGGAAAATCAAGAAAACAGTATATATTCAGTAGCTTGTCCTGTAGTGTTTCAGAGTTAGTAGTGGGAGAAAGGAGAGGTGGAGCAATTGACAAGCCACCCTGGTGTCATGTGTCGTCCTCCTAATCATGTCTGTGTTGTCTGTTGGTGACAGTGACGATTTATAACCATGGAGCTGAGAGTGGGGAACAAGTACCGGCTCGGGCGAAAGATAGGGAGTGGTTCCTTTGGAGACATTTACCTTGGTAAGTGGAAACTGAAGCCATTTTTGCATGCCTCACCCAATTTTCCATGTGTATCTACTCGGAAGGGTCTTGCAGTCTTTTTTCCCATCCTGTACTGTTAACTTCCTCAACTTACTTGGGCTTTGAATCTGATTTTCCTTCATAGTCATCCATCATTTTCCTGGTAGTGATGCAATACCCAAGGCTCTTATACAGCTGTGGTTGAATTGGTGTGCGTCCGTCTCCCCTCAGGTGCCAATATCGCCACTGGTGAAGAGGTAGCCATAAAGCTGGAATGTGTGAAGACCAAACACCCACAGTTACACATTGAAAGCAAATTCTACAAGATGATGCAAGGAGGAGGTAAGGACTGAACACAGATTTGACACACTTGGCAAGATTTTATAAAGGCCTGATGTATATTAAATTGAATGTCCCTGATAATGTTATCGATGCAAATACCCCGCTAAGCCTGCCAGAAATATTTAGTAACTGTTAGAAACTAGCTCTGTGGAACATGCACAGATGAGATGTTTCCAAGGCAGTGATAACTGGTAAGACACACCTTCACTATTCAAGTCTTTTGGTGACATTATGTGTCTTACTGTATTCTAGTGGGTATTCCATCCATAAAGTGGTGTGGTGCAGAGGGAGACTACAATGTGATGGTAATGGAGCTGCTTGGCCCCAGTCTGGAGGACCTTTTCAACTTCTGCTCCCGGAAGTTCAGCCTCAAAACTGTCCTGCTTTTGGCAGATCAGATGGTATGACACAAACCACCAATTAAATACAGTTTCACAGATTATGCTCACATATTCAGTTAAAATCCCAGTGTGCAAGACAGCTCTTTATTATAAGAGATAGAATTTTTATGATCTTGCCATGACTTATGCATGACCTACTTTATTATTTGTTGGTGCATGGTTCTATATATACATTGCACATGAGTCCCCTAAGGCTTCTTTAAAGATGATACAGTACTGTAGTGTGTCCAGTGTACTGTTACTGTGACCCTTTCAAAAACATTACTATGCTAGATATTTGGTGTCATGCAAGGCTGTCAAACATGACTTGTCTTAAATTTTAATACAAAAGTAGTCATGTTGCTGTTTGTGGCCTCTATATGGGTGTTTGACTCTACTATTATAGCCTGTAGTCATCTCCTTCCTGTGTCCTGTCATCATATATGTATCCTGTTGTCCTCCATTGTCCTCCTTTATGCTAGGTATTGCTGTAATAAATGTGAATTGCTTACTACTCTTCAGTGTCTTTTATTAGGAAAATATAATGAAAATGTAGTCCTGGCCACATGTAATAGTTGCTAATGTCACTTTGTCATATAACATGTCCTTTTCTCACATATTCCTTTCAGATAAGTCGCATTGAGTACATCCACTCAAAGAATTTTATCCATCGGGATGTGAAGCCAGACAACTTCCTAATGGGGCTTGGCAAGAAGGGTAACCTGGTGTACATCATTGACTTTGGCTTGGCCAAAAAGTACCGTGATGCTCGCACACATCAGCACATCCCTTACAGGGAGAATAAGAACCTGACTGGCACAGCTCGCTACGCCTCCATCAACACACATCTTGGAATTGGTAAGCTTTCACCAGTCACGCAAACACATTTTTTGGAGCTTTCTGCAACACTGTTGTTTGTTGAAGAATTTGTACTAGATTAGTCACTTGTTGGTCTAGATCCTTAAAAACACAGTGCTGGTGTTAGCACTCAACCTCGTCACCCTGCTGTTTATTCCAATAGCTTTCTATAGAGTGTCAGTATTTTACATTTATCCAATGTCCTTGAGAGAAGGTTTAAGTGCTTGACAATAGTCAGATTCAGTTGCTTATGATTTTGTTCCCTTTTTATGATATTCATCCTAGCTTGGAAGGAAATATGTAATTGAGTTCATTTTCACCAATGTGTATTTGCCCATTAACAAACCAAAGCAGCAGACATTGTCATGAACATGCTGTGAAATTACTGCAGTTGCAAAAAGAAATCATAGACATCTCTTACAGTAGCCTGTAATCAAGCAAAAACCATTCCAAACCATAGTCACAGGTGATCGAAGTAGACAGGATGTTTTTGTTATGAAACTATAAACAGGACTGTGTAAATAGTCTCTTTATTATAGCACCAAGCGGCAGACCAGCAGCTTTCTCACTCACTCATATGGACCGTCATACTCTCTGCCCACAGAACAGTCAAGACGTGATGATCTGGAATCTCTCGGCTATGTCCTCATGTACTTCAATCTGGGCTCTTTGCCCTGGCAGGGCCTCAAGGCTGCTACCAAGAGACAGAAGTATGAACGAATCAGTGAGAAGAAAATGTCCACACCTATCGAGGTTCTCTGCAAAGGATACCCCTGTACGTAATGTTTTTGTTGCTGTGAGACAGATGCATACCTATAGTCTTGAAATTAAACACCATTACAATGTACTGAGGAACTGGGCATAATTGCACAGAGTTTCTTGATAACGCAGAGTCAACATCTCTAATTTGTTTTTATATTTTTGCTGTTGCATTGTAAATAGTCTCATTATGTTGTCTATTGTTATTCTCCTACAGCCGAGTTCTCCACATACCTGAATTTTTGCCGTTCACTTCGCTTTGATGACAAGCCAGATTACTCTTACCTACGACAACTCTTCAGGAATCTTTTCCACAGACAGGGTTTCTCCTATGATTATGTGTTTGACTGGAACATGCTCAAGTTTGTAAGTAGACGTTACCATTTCTAGTGTCTTTGAAATAACTTCAACTATGATATGGAATTATTTGAAGTGTGTGAATGTGTCTGGTCTTATTTTAGGGGGCCAGTCGGACAGCAGAGGATGGAGATAGGGAGAGGAGGACGGGAGATGATAGGGATGAGCGGATTGGAGGAGCTCCAAGAGGGTCTGCAGCACGAGGTATCCCTCCAGGTCCCAACCCTGGAGCTGCCAACCGAGTCAGGAATGGACCAGAGCAAGCCATCTCTAATCCTGCTTCACGGGTTCAGCAGTCTGGTGAGTTTACTTCTCTACTGCTTACGTCTTGTATAGAACTTGAGTAAAATATAACTGTTAAATACTGTGTGCGTTTTTTTTAAAGTATATGGTATGTGCATTATTTTATTGTATAATTTACAGGGAACACATCACCACGTGCAATTTCACGTGCAGAGAGGGAAAGGAAGGTGAGCATGCGACTCCACCGTGGAGCTCCTGCCAACGTATCGTCCTCTGATCTCACTGCCCGTCATGATCAGTCAAGAATTTCCACGTCACAGGTATGTATACTCTCAGAACCACTCTGGTCAGCCCTTATGGCACATGACATAGTATTTGATTAAAAATATCCATGAAACAAAAATTGCTGTGAGAGACAAGTAATTTTTTTCATTGTGTTTTCATTTTACCATCATTTGCATATATGATGATTGTCAATTTAAAAGATCATGTCAAGAAAGTCATAGTTTGTTGTAAATGTATTGAATTGTCATACAAAAACACCTAAATAGACTACACACCTGGAAGTCACAGAGGTAATGTCATCATAATTGTCTCTCCAGTCTGTTTTGAGCCACATAGTTGTGATTTCTACCTCTGAATTCTTTTCACCTTCCTTTCAAAGAACACTAACTGTTGATGACGTGAATCATATATGACGAGAGATGCATGCCATTGAGGTTTTCACAATAAACAAGATGTTACATTATCATTTTTACAACAAATTGTAACTTTAATTCATAAAATTGTCAGAAATCAGAAACTCGCTACTCACTGTCATTTACATATTTTCTGAAGTCAGGTCTCATGGGGAACAGTGAAGGAGCACGACTTAGCTCTCAAGACTTTAATGAACCATTGTTAATGAAATTACTTTTCAAATAGGAACTTTTTGGATGTGGCAGACATGCCTTTAAGTTATATTTCTCACTGTACTCAATAACACTTTTAAGTCATTTACGAGTGTTGTCTCATGATATGGTCTGTTTCCTACTAACAAAAGTGACAGTTCCATTAATGACAAAAGGTCTCGCAGGCAGGAGTTTCTGATATTTTTCAGTTGGTGTTGACTGACTTGTGTCACATCACATTTTTCCACCATGGGGTTAACATTAAGTTATACTATTGTGGTCCTGCTTGCATGGCTGAGCTGGGCTTCCTTCCAAATAGACCATACTGTCAGTCTCCATAGTAAATTTTCTGTGTTTAGTGTTGACGTTAAAGAAAATTAAATCCACAGGCAGCCGTGTTTCTGTAATTACAGAATTACAATGTTAATCAGAAGTTTGTTGCGTTGTCATCCATCGGTGCCTGGAATCCACCCATACGGTGTCTGATCAAGATGAGCAGGTTTAAGAAAAAAAAAAGTTTCAGTTAAACATAGCAAGCCTCATTGTTCTTCCATTGGGGGACTAAGAGACCATTCCCAATTTGTAGACCTGAATCCCACCGAAACCCTCTGGAATGTGATCAAGCCATTTCTTTTGCATAGAAAACACCCCCAGTGTACCAGTGAAAGAGAGGACATATGGTGGCACACAGTGGTTACACTGTCACCTCACAGTGAAAAGGCTCCAGGTTTGATTTCCAGTTAGAGTGGCTTTGCAGTCTGGAGTCTGCATTTTCTCCCTGGCCATGTAATTTGCCTCTGGGTCCTCCCAGGTTTCCCTGTCATCAAAAACAGTTTGCAAGTTAATGCCATAGATCTGGAGTTTATCTAGGCACCTTCAATGGCAGCCCACTGCCCCTTGTGGTTGTAGCAGGATGGGATCAGGGTTTTTCCACCAAATATTGATTTCTGAATGCTTTCGAATTCAAGTCAAGTGGTAATATATTAAAAAAATGAACATGAACTGAATTTCTTAGAATTATTTATTATTCAGTTGTGTTTTTGATTCTTATTTTCAATTGTTATTTTCAACCATAATCATCAGATTGAGAGTGCAACTGCTGCATTCTTCTGTCTTAATTTTCCCTCTTTTACAGGTCAGTGTGCCATTTGAGCACATGGGGAAGTAAGTCTGACTTTGCATGCACATGAAACTAACTAGGTGAGTTTAGTGTCAGTTATTTATTTACATGATAATTACAGCCAATATGTACATTTTTTGAATGACTAACAACATCCTCTTGTTGCAGGGCTGCAAGGATTATTCAACGCTCCAGTTTATTTTCCCTACTTTTTTACCTTGTCTTATGAAGGTGATTGCCAGTGGACACATGGATTTTTGAAGAACAATAAATCCTTAATATGATCCAGAGAAGTACATGACTGTATCCAACATCATCTTTTTTCATGAACTATTTTGCTGAACCTTAAGTTTTCTCATAACTGCTCCCTTTCACTTCAGAATATTAGCTCAAACCCCTCTGTCTGAAAATGTGAAGAATTGCATCAGAAAAGCAAAAAGGTATCAGGGGCACTCGCATGTTTCCTGTCCCATTTGATTTAACCTTAAGATTGATCTTTTTCTGTTTTCATCACTGCAAAAGCAAATATGTCAGTGACTGTCTGTTTTTAGAGCATTTTGAGAGGCTACAACAGCTAAAAAATAAGAAATGGAGAGAGGTAGGTGAGAGGATAGTGGACAAAACGAAAAGTAACTTAGAAAAGGACAAGTATGTAAAGTTAGGGCTGTTGTGGAGTACCATTTCTGTTGAAGTAAAGTGGCGTTTGCTTACCCATCAGCCATGTTTTCCTAATTTCCTGGCCACCAAAATCCCCAGAACCCATTGTTTTTTATGTTTTTCCTGATTTTTGGCTTTTTGTTTTAATGTAAGATGGTAAGGTAAAGAATTGACCATAGATATTGCAAAGACACACTCCAAATCTTGAGGGAAGCACCTCAGGAAAATTTTCAGTGTATTTGAGCAGAGACCATAGCTGCCCGTTTCAGCTAACAAATAGAGGCTGCAATTTTTATGATGGTTCTTAATGTTACCTTTTCTATTATTTTGTTAATGGAGATTATCGGGGCGTGGGCAGACTCTGGGATGGGGCAGTGAATTTCTTTTTTTTTTTTTTTTTAAGTTTATTGTAAATATTTTTTTATTTCTGTGTAAAGCCAAATGTGGTTATTTGTTTTAAGGGTTAAAGTAGAAGAATGCATACTAATGGCATAAATTGGCACTCAATTTTACATATTTCAAGTTCTAAATTGTGGGATGGGCTGCTTTTACTTTGCCATCTGGGTCATTTAACTGTGTGAGTGTATGTAAGAATGAATCCCTGCTGAGAATCAGATTTGTTTAGACTACTTTCTGATCGTATTTTCTTTCTCTGTTCGTCTGTCTACTATTTGTTTCTATTGTTTATTAGTTTCACTTATATATGTATAAACTTTCTATCCTTTGTTCTTTTTAATGATCTCATGTTACCTGTAACTTATTCCAAGTATCTGAAGTTTTCCTTGCCTGCCTGTTTAGTATTCTGTTCTGATGCTTCAAAGGTTGCCCACTTCATGTAACATACAGGGCTTTCAATATTCCTTCTGCAAAAATGATATGCTAGTTTGATGTCACCATTTGGATTTTAACCTCCAGCAACTCTGATGATGTCATTCAGCAGAAAACAGTACTAATGCAAATGCAGGGATGTGTAAATAGCAGTGTACCTTGTGTGTAATTTACCTATGTACAGGCCACCATGACCCAGTGGCATTGTAACTATTGGGGATGGCAACTAGAAAAGGTTGGGGTGATGGGGAATTCACTTTATGTATTGTGTACTGATATCTTGTACAGTTCTTTAACACACTTTATTTACAACAGTATTTGTGTATATTTTATGAAGTAATAAAAATGAATAATGTTGCTCACAACTTGGACTATATTTTTGGCTTTAAAGCAGTTTGTTAATTATTGCTTATACAGTGCCCAGCTTGTTACATCATATGCAGTGCAAAGACAACCAGAGATTTCTTTTGTGACTGCGCATGCGCCAAGAGGGGAGTTTATGCTGGAAGCTGCTGTTTGTACAGTGAACTGCAGATGATGATGTGGATGAAATAACGGTGTCTGCCTCACCAGATTTTTCAAGGGAAATGTCCAACCTATACTCGTTATTTTACCAGTTCGCTTAGAGTTGTAATTTCCCGCGTCGTATTCCAGCCCGTGTCATATTTAGTTGCCTACTCTTGACTCAACAGAAAGAGGTAACAACAAGCTAGCGCCAGGCTAGTAAAAGTAGCTAACATTAGCTAACAGCGCTCGGCGTAGTTAACGCTCAGCTGCCGATACTTGGCAGATTTTTTCCGGGTCTGGAAAAATGCTGCAGTGATTCGATAAGTGCCTTGCTTCCGTCAGAAACGACCAGTTAACTCCATAAGATTTTGCAATTGATTAAAGATGATGAGCTAAATTGATGCTTCAAACCAACCCAGATCAAACAACTGCAGAAGAGGTAAGTAACTAAAAGCAGCAGGATGGACTCGTTACCCTGAAGAGGAACTACCATGTTTCAGTCTTATGTCGTTTTAGTAAATACTCCACTGCTAGATCTGCATAGAGTATAATCTCAACCAGTCTCTAAATGCATCAGTGTGTACTGGTGTGAGAGCTGGAAGACCGTCTGTCTTTCCTTGCGGTGTTTGTTATAACCACACTGAACTCTTGCGGTCATTGTTAAGTGGTCCTGTTGTCTTCAGTGGCCTGATAATGTTTAACAGTATGTTTCAGGCAGCTTTTCTAGCCCGAGGACTAATGTTGGCATGTCACAAAGACTGTTGATTCGATTGAGGTCAAAGTACAATGCATGTTTTGAAACCTACCCACGGGTGCAGTCAGCAGGACTGATGAGCTGTCCTCTCTGTGTCTGTTGTCCCCCCTGGGAAGCACCGACCTCTGTTGTAGCTGAAGACTGGTGCTTGGGATCAATGCCAGTGTAATGAACACAATCCTCATCCCGCTGTCATTTTCATCATATATGTACTTTCTTTTCTTTCACAATGACAACATACTTTGATGGATTTGCAACCATGGAGGATAAATTAGAGTAATTTTTTGTACAATCCTGACCATCAGTGTTAAAAAGGTGCCCATACATGTGTCAGACTAATTGTGAGTTGTCAATAGGGTGACCAGATCCTGACTCACTAGATGAGGGACATACTTCATATATTTTATTTAAATGCAAGTTTGCTCACATAAGAAAACACAGTGGCAGGAAGCATTCACACCGACTGTTAATAACAATGTGGGACAGCATTTCAATTCATGGTTCGTGTAAAAAAAATTATAAAAATGCGGGACCGTCCCGCACAAAGAGGGACATCTGGTCACCCTAGTTGTCAATTGTATAAGATGACCACATTGTGCTTGAAATTTGTTATAATTCACACTAATTAAACCCCTAAAATGTCCAACTGCAACATTATTATTTTTACATGATTATTCTTTTTTGGCATCTTGAAAATTATTTTTGAAAATTGTTTACATGCTCTTTCAGTTTCCTGGTGTAGATGACACACTGATGTGTTTCAGGTTACTGCTGTACCACAAGGCTTTGGTGAAGAGGTATGACTCATCCATGACCACAACGTCGAGTGTCAGCCTATATTTAGCTGGTGGACGGGGTTTGAAAGTCATCGTGAAATTAGTTTTCACTGCGAATGATTACATTAGCACCTTCTTGGAATCCACACTAAGAAACTGACGTTGTCGGGGAGATGACAATGATCCGCAGTGATCTAATCACAAAGATGGTGGCACATCACTCTGGATGCATTTGATGTTGGCAGCTCCTTTTGTTTCCTGTCTTGATTTCATTTTTCCAAATAATTTCTGGGTAAATTTATCATAAGAGGTAGATCATTGTCACCTCTTAGTCCATTTAACCAAACAACTCTACCAGTGGTTATGCTGTCATGTGAATGGACTAAATTTTTGGATGCGTAAATTCTTCCATCTTCTCAAGGTGCAGTTTTCTTATAAAGCAGCCATTTCTTCCTACAACCAGAAGGGGACGGAATATAAATAGTATTATTCATTTAGTCACCCTGTGTTGGTCAGTGGAAATACTAGAGTTTTGCTCTTCTTTTATATTTATGCCAAGAATCACCTTTACAGCAGCATATTTTTAGACCACAGGCTATGCATCTGTTCAGCCTGAAAACAGGTGATAATTTGTTGAATTGAAGACAACTGTTTGTGTTTGGCGCCATTTCTAGCTCTCTTGTGCTTTCAGAAAACCACAGAGAAAAGGAGGGGGAGAAATTGGGTCAGCAGCCTTCAGCTCATAGCTGTCACACTGATTTTTGTGTGAGAGATTCAGGCAGTATTCACCCACCCCCATATTTTGGTGTGTGCATGTTTATTGCACTTTATCCGCCTCTCCTCACCCACCTACATTGTGCCTCCTCTTTTCACTCCTGTTTTGATCTTGCTACAGCTGTCTATCCACACTCAATCTTTTTTAAACTGGAGATCTCTGTCCTGGCCTACTTTTCTCTGTGGGTTTTTTGTTTGTGCATTCTAACAGGGGACGCTGACTTAAAAACTCAGACCTTTTGATGCATTTCCACATTGCATGTTTAATTTTCACAAATTTATTATCAACAGAATGTGATGTGATGGTTTGGAAAACATTGATGTTGATTGTAGGAAGCTGCTTATTTAACACTAAATCCCATCAGCAAAACAAGCTCATTAATATTTTAGTTTTAAATGTCCCTAAATTTTTCTATTTCTTTCCTTCTCTTTTACAGATGAGTCAACTTTGGCGGCGAGACATACCCTTGTCACAGAGGTTGGGGAATGATTCTCCTGTCGGCCTTGCCCCTCGGCCACCAGCTACTGCAGCCCCACAAGGGTCCAACACCTCCTGGGTGCCAGAAGCACCAGTGGTCACACAAGAACCACCATTTTTCCTCATGACCTCCACCGCTCAGACTATATCAGGGGTCTTTGTTTGGACAGCTCTTCTGATCACATGTCACCAGGTGAGGCTGACTTTTGGAGGGCACAAATGTTTGAGATTGCAGTTGTCAAACTGAACTTATGATTTCATGATTGCAGGTTTAGTCTCCAGTGGCTGTATAGCTTAGATTGGAAGATCCGTATGCGTATATGAGGCACATAATATAGTCAGAACTTCTTTTTCACCTTTGAGTGTGGACAAACGCATACAACTACGAGGCTATTATCTACATGTTTTTTGTGGTTTATATTCTTGCATAATTCACAAACATTAAAGTTTAGTTCCTCTACAAAATGGATGTGTTTCGTATTAGACATGGAGATTAATGCAGCAAGTGCTGCTTGTTTTGTTAATGTCAGCTCATCAGTCCTCATGTTACAGTGAACTATTGAGCAAATGTTCCTTTTATGTAAGCGAGAGATCTGTTGTGCCCTGAGGCTAACATTCACGATTTGTCTTCTATTGTTTATCACTGCTCTTCACATAGAGAGTTAAAGACAAGCCCACTATTGCTCTGGAAACAGGTGCTCCTGGTGCGGCTACGGCATCATCAAAGAGTAGGGGATGTGTGTGTATGTGCAGAGTAGAGAGTAGAGTCACCTAGCAACAGGCAGTGTGAGAACAGAGTGCGCTGTCTGGCTTGGTGTGTTGTCAACCACTGTTTGTTATTTTGACAAAGGTGTGTGTCTGTTTACAGGCCGGGAAAGGTGATAGGTGGGACAGCGTGTCAATGGAAAAGAGCCGGATGGCGGAGACAGAGGTGCTGGTGACAAGGGCCCACCCTGTTCTTCCTGCCGTCTGCTGTTCTGAATAGGAGTGTTAAAAGCCCAGTATCAGTTACCTGAAACAACTCCACATGTTAATGAAGGCACACAATCCGCACCAGACACACAGTACTCCAATATCCAGACTAGAGCCTGATAAGAATAAGCATAAGAGAAAAATGACCACATTTTGTTAAGATCTTGCATATTGTATAGCATAAACATACAGTACAATAAGAATATAAGTAATATTTGATGTCAGTTTGAGCAAAACACAATACAAGGTACAAAATCAGATATTTGAAGGAAAATGTGCATGTTTGAGAAATAATGGAAAGTAGCGTATTTAAGTTACACATTATGGTTATATTTACATATTAATAGATCCCTGAAGCTAGAGTCGAAATGACTTGATATGTTTTTAAAGAACACCACTGCTCCCCTTGTAACTTGTTGGCTGATGTGGTTCACTCGCTGCTTGCTGCTCTTCCTGGGCTCAAAGTGAATTTATATGAGGTGCTCTTTGATGGAAAATATGTTGAGTTAAAACTTAGAGAAATCTCTATGGCACTCTAAACACTTAAAATGCCTCTTTGAAAATCTCAGCAAAAAGAATTCATTCATTGTTAGCTGTTTTTGATACACTGTGTTTCTATATGATATGGTTTTTGTATTAAATATTTCTGATATCTGTTTGCCATTTTCATCATCAGTGTAATGAAGATATATACCAAGTTTTTCCAGGACGATTCCTTCTATATCCATGAATTGATGGATGTGTGATATTGAGCATGTTTTGCCAATTATATCCTGCTGTCTTTCTCAGACTCATTTCTCTGTCTCCTTTCTTTAGATCTACATGCACCTCCGTTACTACAGCTCTCCCAATGAACAGAGGCACATAGTGAGGATCCTCTTCATAGTCCCCATCTATGCCTTTGACTCTTGGCTCAGCCTTCTGTTCTTCACCAACGAGGAGTATTACGTGTACTTTGACACAGTCAGAGACTGCTATGAAGGTGAGTGGATATGGGATCAACGGGCATGAACTGTTCCAGTTGTATCTTCTGCTGTGGTCTGGATAACAGTGTTCATTGCAGTGATTAGAGCGAGGGCTGTATTGTGTGGCTCTCAGTTGAAATAAGGGTGTGAGAATTTATTTGTTTTGATACCCCAGTGGCAGATGGCCTTTGCAGTGTCTTCATTTACAAAGGTTGCCATCTTTGTTCTCATGTCTCCATGGCCTGTTGGGATTGCAGGGGAGGGGAAACCTGTTTCCTAGCAACTGTACGAAAATGAACCAATCCTTGTGAAGACTTTTAAAAGGCATCTGACTTGCAATATGAGCCGATAAATAGTAACCTTGTTCTTTATCCTTTCTGGCTGTCTTATGTCTAGTGTTACACTTTGACTCTATTTTGTGACATTTTGTTTATGAAAGTAAACAGAATGGACAGATAATGGTTACTTGTATCTCTGCACATAATTAATATCATCATCAAGCTCTAGTGGAATGTGTAGTATGTTGTTAGAGTGGCTGAGAGTTGGCCTTCTATAGTTTAGCACAGAGGTGGCCGTACATCAGCCGCTGTTTGTATACAAAAAAACACCATCATGTGACATTCACACACACATTTTAATGTCATTATCTCTAACACTGAGTTAGTCTGATACACACACACACACATACACACAAACAACAAAAGCTTACTTAGTTGCTTGTAGACAAGAATGTGCCAACAAAACTGTGAACTGTACTTTTAGTTCATTTACTTAATCTAGATTAATGACCATGGTGCTGATCTGTCATTGCTCTGATTTATTAATATTCATTGTTTTATTAAAATGACATTTATTTTCATAGAAACTTTAGGAAAACTATAATAAAGATTTATATAAAGATTTAAAGCTTTAAGAACTGAAAATTAGTGAATGTGAAAATACACACCGTCCTTCTGCTGCTCTCTCCTCTCGGTCCAAACTAAAAGACTAAATATAAATATAGATGAAGCTGATGCTGTTTAAAGCCACTATGGAAAAGTGAGGCCACTTTTGCCAGCTTCTGTGTGGAGCCACAGAATAGAGTAGAGTCACATTTGACAGAATCTAAACAGCAATTGGTAATTACCTCTGTGTACCCTGTATATAACCCCTACTAAAAGTGCCCATTATCACTTAAAATCTTGCATCACAGGATAGAAATTCTACAACCTGAAAACAAACAAATGGAGGTACAAAAATTCTAGTTTCCTCTCAGACCACTTGGTCTAACATGGCTTGGGATATTTTTTTTGCCATTGGTAAAAAGCTATTGTAGACTGAAGCTTTGTAATGAAAAAAATCATCATCTCTGACTGCTCCTGCATTTGCTGTGACTTTGCTGCAGTCTGTGCCTTACACCACCTCTTACAGTAAAGGGCAGCTGGTGTCTGTGGGGTACCTTTAAATTAGAACACCTGGAGCAGCAGATGAACAAACATTACGCCTGCTTGCTCAGGGACACCAGTGACTGTGAACCAGCAAGCAGTCCACTCTGGTTAATTGCCTTGCATGTTACATCTCAGAAAAAAACTCTGTGAATTTATATTTTTTCCCAAAAAAACCCGATTAATTATGGTTCAGTATATTATACATTTCTTAATATACATTTCTGAGCAGGTGATTTAGTGTTTTAGTGTTTAGATGGATGTTCAAATGCAGGCATAAAGGTACGAGTGAGGTTCAGTCAGACTGAAGCTCTGTATAAATAAAAAAGCAATCAGCTTAAAATCTGCTTCCATCAGGCAGACAGCAGGCTGCATTGATTAGCCAGGTTACATGTCAGATCTGAGCAATAGATGAAAAACAGGATTACAGACACACCTGGAGTAGCTTCTCATTTAGGCTCACGATGCTGTGAGAAAATAATGTCTGATTTCATCTTTTTCAAGATAACTTTTGTAACTAATAGCAGACTTCATTTACATCATTGAATATCATAACATGAAAGGTTTTAAAGGTTCTGACTACGTCTCTGTTATGTTCCACTGTCATGTGGCACAGTTGTGAATGACAAACATGTAATTATACTTAAGCTGATAGAGACGACTCACCTCTATTTTCAGCAGCTCAGAAACAGAATCAGCAAAACAGAAGTCTAATTATGACATTTACATCCAGTGTTGACCAAAGGGTGTAAATGGGAGGTTTAGGGTCATTGACTTCTAATAAAACTGTCTTTGCTTTTTCTTTTTTTTACTCTGCAGCCTTTGTCATTTACAACTTCCTCAGTCTGTGTTATGAGTATCTGGGCGGCGAGAGTGCCATCATGGCTGAAATCAGAGGGAAACCTATTGAGTAAGTCTTATTTGCTTAAAATTTTTTTCTCTGTGTCCTTTTTTCTTTTTGCTTGTTTGCAAGTTTAAACATCCTGCATTGACCTTTATGAACCTGCACATTTCTTCAGGTCTAGCTGTATGTATGGGACTTGCTGTCTGTGGGGCAAGACGTACTCTATAGGTTTCCTCAGGTTTTGTAAACAGGTACAAAGTTCATTCTTATTCACTTATATCCTGTATGCATTTTGTATTTCTTATGAATGTAAAACTTGTGAAAACTGACAATTACCAGAGGCTTTTTAGGTGTTTGAATATTATTTCCTAATATTTTTCCTTTCTGACACATTGATTTTTCTGTTACTTTGTCTTCTCTCACTCATCCTCATTTTCCTTCATCAGGCAACTCTCCAGTTCTGCGTAGTGAAACCCCTAATGGCGGTCATCACTGTAATTCTTCAGGCCTTTGGAAAATACAGAGATGGAGACTTCAAGTATGTTTCCACGCTGTCTTTACGTGGGCTTCCACTGTGTTGTTTTTATGTTCATTCTCAATTCACACGTTAAAGTGAAAATTCCTAAAAAGTGTTTTGACGAAGGAGGTGATTAAGTGCAATTGAAATAAATTGCTAAAACATCCTAGTGCACATGGCTCGAATCCATAATACTCGTGTCACTGAACTGAGCCCTGACATTTAACATAGAAGGACACAAGGATTAATTAGCATTTTATGTAGCCAAATTTCTGAAAATTGTTTTAAATTTGCCATACATTCAGATGGAAACCTGATTATTTGCAGTATGGACCGTTCCACATGGCTATGCAGCACAGTTTAACCTTTGTAGAGTGGTCTTCACTTTAAACATTTTCTGTATGCGTGTCAAAGCACATTAATCACGTCTGCTCATATGACCTTTTCTTCCTCTGTGTCTCTCTTCCCCAGCGTGGCCAGTGGCTACCTATACGTAACCATCATCTACAACATCTCTGTCAGCCTGTCACTCTACGCTCTTTTCCTCTTCTACTTTGCCACCCGTGAACTGCTGGTACCATACAGCCCCGTGCTCAAGTTTTTCATGGTTAAGTCTGTCATCTTCCTCTCCTTCTGGCAGGGTAAGAAGTTCACCATCTGCACTTTCGTAAACAATGTTAAAACATTTCAAACCTAATTAAAATATATGAATAATGATTTTGATTGGTGCCTGGGTTTTTGATTTTAATATAATTTTTTTATGCCGTTGCTTTAAAGCAACACTATGGAGTTTTACAGCCTTCAAACTATATTTTCAAGGTCATTTTGGTGGTACATCAAATCACAGTAGGTTCAGTTACACTTTGGTCATCGCTCTACAGTGCCCATATCACCTGCACTATGCAAGTTCTGGTTTCAGGTTGTAAACCCTCACACAAAAAGAACTACAAAATTTGACTGCTTTATCATCCCCCCTCCACCTTCAAAAGACGAGGCAGGTAAATGAAGTTATGAGTGAGGGAAAGCTACAAGTAGGCTAACGGGCATGGCTGAAGCAGCAAGAAAAGCAAAGAGGGTGTTGTCTGAAGAAACAAAG
>JAPQRQ010000027.1:7234475-7250836 GCA_037367365.1 Apogon talboti | reverse complement strand
CCTCAGGAAGTTTGCCAGCATCAATGGGTGGTCAACAAATGTGCGAGTATTACAGAGATACAGATTTTACAACAGTTGTTACAGACAATACTGTTTCTTGACTTTAGGGGGACCCCACAAGCAAAAGTTCCATGGTATTGTTTTAACTTCCAATCTCAATTTTTATGTGTTTTGTGGAAAATATGTATTATTCACATTGTAACAAAGCTACAAAATTAAACCAACATGTCTATGTAGTGTAAAGGCATTATGGTCACAGAAAATTAGAAAAGTAAGTGCCTGCCATGAGCAAATAATGATCTATATTCACACTGGGAGGATCACCAAAATCTGACCATAGCATGAAATGAACTAGGTCTCAAATTGGATTCATAATGGTCTTAAAGAGTCCTAAAGTTGTTGAAATCTTGGATTTGCATTTACACACAATACAGGCGTAGGAGAGCTAACTTCAGACTGTCACTGTTTGTATTTTCATTTTGTTTATTTACGTTTCAGGGATGCTCCTGGCCATTCTGGAGAAGTGCGGAGCCATCCCTCAGATCAACTCCACTGATTTTTCTGTGGGCGAAGGAACAGTTGCTGCTGGTTACCAAAACTTCATCATCTGCATTGAGATGTTCTTTGCTGCTGTTGCTTTGCGTCATGCCTTCACATACAAGGTCTACATGGACAAAAGACTGGACTCGTATGGTAAGGGTCGCGCGGACGACATTAAGCTGGATTTGAGATCAGAGACATAGAGCAAAATGAATATATATTAGATGTCCTGCATGTTAATAGTGTGTTATTAGAATTTTATGGCATGTTTGATCTGAAACACGTTGAGGATGCAGTCAGTTTTCTGCATTCGTTAAGGTCTGTTCTGATCTTGCTCTTTCTGTTCCACTCTCTACTTTGATTCCTGTTTTTAACACTTACTAAATATCTTGTCGCCCTCTTGACTTTTGCTTTGTATTTCCTTTCCTCCATTTTTATCTTGACTCTTCTTTTATCTTTGTCTCTCTTCTCCTTTTCCTATCCTCCTTTCTGTGCTGCTCTGAAAGGCTCATTTCCCATCTATGGACAGTACGGTAGGTCTTAACATTAACTGGGTTTAATCTTTATCTGTCACTGTTCTGCATGTTTGCCCATTTTGTTTGTGACTTGTGTCCCATTGTTGTAAATCTCAGTACTCTAGCTGTGTGGGTCCAATAGTTTTTGTTTGCATACATTCAGTTTTGTGTTGTTATATATTTGTTTTAAGTTGTGAACATTTGGCCTTAATTTCACAGGCAGTTTTGTTTAGTCTGTGTTCTTACCCAAGCTAAGTGATCACCTGTTGCCTTCTGGCTCTTTGCTGCTCTGTGTTGAGAAAAGTAGAACTCAATCAATGTCAGTTAGTTATAAATAGAAAATTGTACCTGTACAGCGCTGTTATTTTATTGCCTATTTAAAGCGGTGCATATGGTTCATGATATGCTAAAATATGACTCCGTTAGCGACATCCATAAATATCATACCACCCTCTGTTACACTTTTCATAATCTGTGTGTCTGAGGCAGTCAGGCAAGCACTTCATTTTGTTCATTCCACAAAGTTTTTCCCCTCTATTCATTAATTACATTTACATACACAATATTCCACTATTATTCAGACTATGACAATGTTCTTGATATGAGAGGTATCATGTAAACAACATATTCCGACTAAGACATGTGGGATACACATTCTTTGAATCAAATCAAATCAAATTTTATTTATATAGTGCCAAATCATAACACAAGTTATCTCATGACACTTTACATATAGAGCTGGTCAAGACCAGACTCTTAATGTGTACAGTAGGTTCAGAATATGCATCTCATTTGTGGGTTTCACACAGACTGAGTCCCAAAGCTCCTGTTTACAGTGAACCGAGGTAAAGACGATGACACTTTCTCACAGAGCGACAAGTCCCCATTTTGGTCAGAAGGAGAGGTATACTTACTTTTAGATAATATGAAAAAGGACATCAAGTGAAAAAAATGTAATTTCAGAATTTATTTCATTTTATCATATTCTCAATATCACATTATCCTCAAACAGCCTCAAGGCTTTGCAAAGTTGACATCAAACCAAGCATCCTTTTGTCATGATGGGATAAAAACTAAAAAATATAAAAGAAAGAAAATAGAAAATATATAAATTGGGGGGGGGGGGGTTATTGTAACATTTTTGTAAAAATGCTTCTGTTACTAAAGTCTGCCTTCACAGTAAATGTAAATTTTATGACTTGTTAAGCTTCCAGAAAGAAATGTGCTCCACTACATGTTTTATAGATTTTTAACAGCATACACTTAATATATACGTACAGTATGTACTGGTACAGATGGATTGCTTTACATGGAAATACCATGAACTAGTCTTTGGATTTGAAGGCGTTTGAAGGAAGTTGCCACCAGTGGAAATTCTTGATAACCAGTTTTTTTTATCAGTTCAGCTGCATATAAATGCAAATATTATTGGAATATTCATTTTCCTTCATCATGTAAACATATTTATTAGGAGTTTTGTCTGTTGTGGATTAAGGTCAGACACTAGGATGTTTTGTGCTTGTAAATGTAGGTTTTTTAATTCCACACATCTCCTATCTCCAGGTCGCTGTGCACCAATGAAAAGCATCTCCAGCAGCTTGAAGGAGACCATGAATCCAGGCGACATGGTCCAGGACGCCATCCATAACTTCTCCCCAGCATATCAACAGTACACTCAGCAGTCCACGCTAGAGCGAAGCGGAGGGCCGCCTCTCTCCCGCAGCCACAGTAACCTCAGCACCCGCGGCGACAATGAAAAGACCCTGCTGCTCAGCTCCGACGACGAGTTCTGAGACTCTCACACACAGTCTGAGGCTCATGTTATTCATGCAGCCTATACCGAATTTTTATCAGCTCTCTGAGACAAATCAGATCTTTTGTTACTACGTTATCTGGGAAAATCAGATGCTGTTATTTTTTTCCCATTTAGACAATAATATAAAGATCAGATTGATGTCTGATTAATAAAATGGTAATAGATTTGATGGAAGGATGGACAGGGAATAAGAACACTGAGGGGGAAATGCAGAGGGGAAAGAGGGATTTGTGATAATATCATTACAAAGAACTTAAGCTGAGATGTTCAGGCAGGTTAATTAAGTTGTCGTGGCTTTTGTTTAAGTGGATTAGTTGCATTCATACAGGTTATTTAAGTGGTCATTCTATATTATTATACTATAGTCTTGATGTCATAGAGGCCATTACTAACCAAAATACACTGTATTTATTCTTGAATATGGATTAATTCAAATAACTGTGCCTGTATACACAATCCTTATACTGCTCTTTACAGCAAAAACCATGACACACAGAACCTGCTCAAGCAAAAAAAAGTGCCATCTGAAATGCTTGGCCTCTTTCACCTTGTAGTTTTAATACTGATTCTTAATCCACGCTCCTCCTCACCCTTTTGCCAACTTTGCCTCTTACTGAAACATTGCCAAATAGATGGAGCAGCCACCTCTGCTCCAGTTAATGAGAAGCACTGTCTTAAGATTTAAAGTCAAAGTAGTCTAAGTAGCCTTCAAACTGCTGGACTCTGTTAAAAGTTAAGAATATAATCACAGATTATTTTATTTAAAAGCTGTATGACCTTAAGGGTATAAGTCGTTTAAAGTTTATTGGAAATTTTTTATTCCAGAATTGTTCTAAATATTCAGTGTATGTTTTCATTTTGTTGTGGTTGAATTCAAAGTGTATTTGTACAACCCAAGCTATCGACCTAACTTAGGCCGCTTTGTTGATTTTTGGTTTTTTTTTTTCTTTTCTTTTTGGTTTTTTGTTTTGTTTTGTTTCTGGAGTGCCAGGGCAACAGCTGTAGAGAGATTTCCATGCATGGGAGGGAGGACTGATAGAAGGACAACACCCACAAAGATTACGATAAAAGCACACTTTTCGACTGCCCTCCCAGCTATGGTGTGTGGCAGATAGTAATCTCATAATTAAGGGCATCATACTGTATGCAGTGCAGATCAGGGCTGCCTCTGCTGGCACTTATTTTATAACGACAGCAGTACTGAGTCAGGAGGTTGGTAATTGCAGGATAAGTCTCACTGTATAAACAAAACAAAACAAAAAAACTCAACAGCTGGATGTTTAAAAGCTGGTGTGAAAATCCAAACACTGTTGATTTTTACAGACATGGGAGTAGAAAAAAGTAACCGGGACTTCAAACTGTGTGACGTTCCTACTTTACCTTTCCCAGATTTAAAAGGAACATATCTGTTGGATGTTAATACTGTTTTCTGATGTTAAATATGCATTTTAGCAGTGGCCAGTAAAGAAGTCACTTGTGGTTGTGCTCTTAAATATTTGATGGTGGAAAACAAGCCGAGTGGATCTTTTGCACAGCTCATATTAGGCCCAATGCAGCCTCAAAATGTGTTGTACTGTATTGTTTTTGTCTTATGGTGAATGCAGAATCCAAACATGTTGAAAAGCAATTCACATCTCTACACTGCAGCTTAACAAACGCCACAGCCCTTGATCTGTCATCACAATGGTAAATTGAACACCAAATGCTGGAGACACACTCTACAACTAAACTATTATTAATGTAGAAGTTATATTCATTTAGCAGATGAATTTAAGTTAACTGTGTAACAATCTAATGATGGAAGCAGATGCTGGTTTCGGCCTTTGATCACCACCATGTATCATTCATTTACTTGAAACTACAGTATTTCAGGTAAATGCAGCTTCAATTTGTTCCAGTAACATCAAACTAACTTAGTTGTATTATCAAAATTCTGTTCCTTGCGCTGAACTTTGCTCCTAGGTCACAGCTTTTTCAAAGCATCTTGATTTAAAACAAAACAAAAAACAATAGTTTTGATACTATGATATACAAGCTGGATGTTGATCAGAGCTGAGTATATTAAACCAGGAAATATTATACGAGAATGTGTAAATATATGTACACTAAGCATTGTGAAACATGATGATTGTAATGGCAAGGCTTGGTATAGTGTTTTAATGTTAGTGTGTTTTAATATTTTCATTTTCAGATATTTACTGTCCTATTTTTGTTGTATACTTTTTCATTTGTATATTGGTAATATTATCTCATGTTTTGATGCTATGTTGGTTTTTTGTTGGTGTTAAAAAGGAAATAAAAGACTACAGTTGGGGTTGAAAGTTTAAATACACCTCAGTTTAAAGCACTCCAGCTCAGTTTCACAACCTTAACCCAATTTCAGAATAATTGTAAAGACATTTTTTTATTTCAGAATTTATTCATTTTAGGGCTAAAAGTTTGAGGGCTAAAAGTTTACCAACAATTTCACTGTCTTTGAACATCTTTGAGACTTTGACAAGTCGATTTCAAACCCAGTT
The DNA here is from genome assembly GCA_037367365.1 of Apogon talboti. Lineage (NCBI taxonomy): Eukaryota > Metazoa > Chordata > Actinopteri > Kurtiformes > Apogonidae > Apogon > Apogon talboti. The sequence goes on along the minus strand of JAPQRQ010000027.1, from coordinate 7,245,446 downwards.
AATCTAACACAGTAAATGTAGATTTTATGACTCATCAAAATTTTAGAAAGAAGTACATGCCACCACATATATTTGATAGATTTTGACATCCATCTTTGATATATAAACAGGATAGATTACATTCTAAAAAACTTGCCATTTCATTCTAAAATGAACAGTCTACTTAACATGTCCAGTTTTATTTATGATATAATAGGTGATTGCATAACAAACTTTTATTTTTAATGTTCATAAGAGCTGTTTTCCTGAGAAGTAATGGTTAAAAGTCGATACGTCAAATGTTGACGGAGGACGGCCTCAAAGATGTCAATCAAAAAAAGGGTGGGGCTACACCGCAACTGCAAGCCAATCACAAGATGTTTCTTCCACTCGCCGGCTGCGCTAGGGCTAAGCTAACAACAATAACAACGTTCTGCTAGCTACGCGTCCTGCTGCAACTAGTTATGTGTTAAATTTACTGCAGTTTCACTTCACTATTCGTCGAACAAGAAGCTTTTGCCCCTTGATAAGCATATAAATCAGCGAGGGATTTTTATTTTGTGAATGCCACCTGTTAACGTTAACTTCAGGCTAAAAATCCAAGAGATTTCTGTTAAGGCCTGAACGGTATACAGCGCCCAAATTAGCCTACCTACCTTAAAGAGGTTCTCTAAACTGACACTGAATAAGAGCTTCAACCTTATTCTTATTTGAAGAGGAGAGTGTGGCCTTAAAATGAGAGGCTCTTACGGAGACAGAGATCGAGACCGTGGCCGTGACAGGGGGTAAGTAGCTGTGTCAACTGCGCCAACCGCTAGCACTTCACGCTAAGCTAATATTGGTACTAATTGTTTATCGTGAGGTGTCTTGGTTTTTCCAAATGTCACGAAACTTGCCTCACATTTTGTGTCATTTATGCTGTAGAAGTCCTCGTTTTGGGTCCAGCAGAGGTGGCCCACCACCTGGTAAGAAGTTTGGGAACCCAGGGGACCGTTTACGAAAAAAGAGATGGGACATGAATGAGCTCCCCAAGTTTGAGAAGAACTTTTACAGTGAGCATCCTGAAGTTCAGCGTTTGAGCCAGGTATTTATGTAAAATAACAGACTTGGCAAATATTTTTTCTAGGTCCGAAAGAAGAGATTGCAATGAAGATGCTCAGAGCTCAGTGTGTGTTGGCTTTACACAACCAACTTGTTGTCCTGTACTTTCAGTATGATGTTGAGGAGTATCGCAGGAAGAAAGAAATTACTGTCCGAGGTTCAGGCTGTCCAAAGCCAGTCACCAACTTCTATCAGGCTCAGTTTCCTCGTAAGTACATGCCTGCATATTCATCTACATGTGAAAGCCTGCAGAATTTCTTTGACACTAGTTATCAACAGATATACTACTATTACTACTGCTAATATTACTACATAAATAGTAATCATAATACTAGTAATGGTGATATTTTGTCTGTAGAATATGTGATGGATGTACTGATGCAGCAAAACTTCAAAGAGCCCACAGCCATTCAAGCACAAGGTTTCCCTCTGGCTCTCAGCGGCCGAGACATGGTTGGCATCGCTCAGACTGGCTCTGGGAAGACTTTATCGGTGAGATATATATACACTTTCCTCAGCCTGTATATTTGGAAGGATTTACTTCATACACACTAGTCAATTACTTAGAATCCAAAAACCTCCCGGTGCAAAACAGGAGGATGCATACAGTCTTTCATAGGCCACAGAAATGTGTGATTCCTGACCTGTTATTTTATGATTCCTTTAGTATCTCCTGCCTGCCATTGTTCATATCAATCATCAGCCATACTTGGAGCGAGGAGATGGACCCATTGTACGTGAGAGAACAAGACTTAGACTGTCGATAGTCTGCTATGGCAAATCAGTGATATTATTATTTAATGAATGATATTAAAAGCCATCTTAACAGGTTCCTTTTTACAAATACACCTAACAATAGATTATTGTGGTGCCCTGTGTCTGATCTGCAGTGTTTGGTTCTGGCTCCCACAAGAGAACTGGCCCAGCAGGTCCAGCAGGTGGCCTATGACTATGGAAAGTCATCACGCATCAAGAGCACCTGTGTGTATGGAGGTGCTCCCAAGGGTCCTCAAATCAGAGACCTGGAGAGAGGTGAGGCTGACTTTATGTTTGGATTAGCATGATTTATTTACACGTAGCTAACTAGTTGTTCAGTTTTCATTTAGACAACCAAATGAACTTTTTATTATGTTATTTAATGCCATATTAGCAATCACTTAATATAATGAGACCTAATGGGCTTTCCTCTCCTAGGTGTTGAGATCTGCATTGCCACCCCAGGTCGTCTCATTGACTTTCTTGAGGCTGGAAAAACCAACCTCCGGCGCTGCACATACTTGGTTCTCGATGAAGCTGACCGCATGCTGGACATGGGCTTTGAACCACAGATTCGCAAAATTGTGGATCAGATCAGGGTAAAGCTAGTGAATAGTGTCAGTTGAATAAAGATGTCTACATCTCTTAGAGATGGTATTGTAGGATGTTGTTTATGTCAAATGCTTTAGTATTTAAATACGTTATTAGTTGTTATTTGATGTGCTCTTTTCCAAGCCGGACAGACAGACTCTGATGTGGAGCGCAACCTGGCCAAAAGAAGTTCGGCAGCTAGCAGAGGACTTTTTGAAAGACTATGTCCAAATCAATGTTGGAGCACTGGAACTTAGTGCCAACCACAACATCCTTCAAATAGTAGACGTCTGTCTGGAGGGTGAAAAGGACCACAAGTAAGAAACTGGTGATAGCAGATCTTTTTTTTCCTTTCAACAAGATTTAGAACCATTTCTGTAACATTTCTTTATTTTCCCCTCATTAAAATTAGTGACAATTATTATGTTTTTATTTTGTTTATTTTACTGTGCAGCACTTTGGAAACCTTTGTGTTTATTTAAATTTGTGCTTTATAAATAAAAATGGATTGCATTGGACTGGATTGGTGGACAATTGCTTTTTCTTCAGGTTGATCCAGCTGATGGAGGAGATTATGGCTGAGAAAGAGAACAAGACCATCATTTTTGTGGAGACAAAGAAGCGGTGTGATGACCTCACACGCAGGATGAGGCGTGACGGGTGAGTAAATATAGCGGTTGTGAATAAAATTTTATCCTGTAGCTTTTTGCAAATGCATATATTTTTCAGTATTTGTGTAATATTTTGTGTGATATTTTTATTCTGTGTTTTTGCTGCTAAATAGAACAGAGCTGCTAAAGTGATATTCATTGTTCCTGTGACAGTGACAGTAAAAATCTATTCTATTGTACCTTTTTTTTAAGAGTTCATGCTTAAAATGATCATGTTCATCAGGTCGTAAAGGAGGAGCAGAAAACACATTTCTATTCAATCAAATCTGAAGTTACAATTCGAAGCAGCTGATAAAAACACATGTATGACACTTTTATTTATTTATTTTTTCTCTTAGGTGGCCAGCAATGTGCATTCATGGTGACAAAAGTCAGCCAGAGAGGGACTGGGTGTTGTCAGGTAAAAATATACAGACATTTGAATTAGAGTGATTTTTCTGCCAGCATTTGTTTTCTTTGTTGCTGACATTCAGCTCCTAATCACTGATTCTTTTTAACATGTTGCAGAGTTTCGGAGCGGCAAAGCGCCCATTCTAATTGCTACTGATGTGGCTTCGCGTGGTTTGGGTATGTCCTGTGTGCTCACGGCAAAGCAAATGATATTTCCTTAGTATAAGTACACACTGATACTCATACACAAAATTGGACAACTTTATGTGTAGACAGTATTAATAGTGGTCGCATAATGATCAGGCAATTCAATGCATGTGTATTTACCATCAATTTGACCAAAAGCCAGCTTAAGAAATATTCAGACTCATTTTATGTAAAAAAAACAAAAAAAAAACAAATAAACAACAACAACATGATTCTTCTCAGATAAATCTGTGAAGATGTAAGGGGTGAGGCTCATGAAGCAGCCCCTTACTGGATGACAATCGACCTGTAACCTAATTCTGTGTTCATTTGTTTTCTTTTCATTTTCTTTTTGTTTGTTTTTTTGTTTCCAAGTCTCTCTTCCGGCAACTAGAAGCACTCAGGCCCTCTGGAGCCTGCAGCCGGACCTAGGCATGACAAATCGAAACCTGACTCGGGGAGAGAGACGGCCTGATTAATCAGTCCCAGACAGCCATCTCCGCTGAAAACCTAGAACAGAACCCACAAACAAAAACTCTGCCCCCTTCCAGGACAGGACACTGGCTGCCTGGGCGACAGTAGGGGGGGCGGAGCAAGTGTGGGATGCTGCTGGGCTTCCAAATTTGGTCCTAGGGTTGGGGGCGGCTGTCAGGTGAGAGGGTGAAGATGGGGGTATGAAGGAGGGTGGGCTCCCCTCAGTCATGCCATCATCCAGTGACGCACCACAACAGATGCCAATTAGATAAACTCGACTAAAGACTTTTTTATTATCCGTGTATTCATTCTGATGGGACATGGACTCCAAACACTTCCTTTACAGTCTATGAGGAGATACAGTCCTGTTATCATTAACAAACTCCAGACAACAGTTTTTGACTCTAAATTGGTCCCACAGAAAATACACTCATCTAGATCATACTTCAGTTCTGTGGAGCTGAGGTATAGTGGTGCGTTACAAGAAGACAAAGAGAGAAACAACGCCCAGGAAGTGAGGGTGGAAAGCAGCCAAAGCCGAGCATGGACGGCTATGTTGGAGGCACCCCTCTGAACTGCCCCCTGATGTCAGCCCCTGACACCCCCCACCACTGGCTGTGCCGGCCGGCCTCTCCCTCTGCGGACGTCATGTCTGGTCCTGGCTGGCAGGAGTCCTGGCCTGGAGGAGCCACCTCTCTATAATCAGTTTCCCTCCCCGCCCTTCCTTTCTGTGTCTCTCTCCCTATTTTTCTTCCTCTTTCACACCTCATTACTTTTTTCTGTCTTGTTTCTGCTCTATTTAATAATGGTGGGACAAACTACCCATATACGTATCGTACAGATTCTGGACCATGATTGGTCATTACAGCTGTCAATTATCCATTTTATTTACATCATGCGATTTATTAAAAGCAAAGCAATCAGACAAATAAGGACTTGAAATCTGCCTAATAAGTTAAAAATCGCTTTTAGAAAATATTTCTTTCATGTGTATTTTAAGTTTAATAATGTGAAAGGGGCAGGTTTTCTGACCTATACTGCAGCCAGCCACCAGGGGAGATCAAAATGATTGGCTACACATTTAACGGGGTGTCATCTTTATATACAGTCTACAATTCCAACAACATAAACACCACATACGTACACAAGCATGTGTCGGAGTAGCAGCGACAGTATGCTGACTGGAGTTCTTATAACAACAACCAGAGTCATTGTTACACGTTGTATTTAATGTATAGAATTATTATCCCGGCGATGTATCTGATTCCCACCTCTAGTGTGTAATATATCTCTTTTGTCTCCCTCTTCCACCACCCTTTCCTTTCAGCTTCTTATCTTAGTGTTCCCTTTATTTCCCTGTTTTTCCTTTAAATCGTCCCCCACCCCCACCCCACCCCCCTCCACCGTGTGTCCTGCTTGAAATCTCCTCTGTCTTACACACTTTTCTTTCTGTACATCACACCAGATCATCTGTCCAGCCTGTTTCTCATATGGACTTGCACAAAGTAGACTAAAAAGTCCAAGGCAGAGCCCACGCTCAGGTCCCCACTTTAACAGAAAATGTCCACACGTCATCTTCGTCGTGTCTGTTTCTTGTTACTGTAAGTGAAAAGCCGGGCTCTATAATATCACTGCCCCTGGAAACAAACTGGGAGGCATCACACCAGCAAAAGCAAAGCCACGACCAAATGCAGACTCCAGGTTTGTCTGGCAAGGACTCAAGAGTCTAAGGCCCTGTAAAAATGTCTCCACGTGTCACCCTGATCTAGAAACACAAACCCAGTAGTGTCTTGCTTGGGGAAGCTAAAAGGGCACAGCTAATTCTACGCATGTAGGACCACGGCGTAGCGCAGTCCAGTTCCAGCATTGGGAGTGTTGTGGAGGAGTGGCGAGGTGGGAGAAGGGACTGCTTTTTTGTCCTGTGTCCTCTCCTCCTGCCCCTGCAGACCTCTCAGGACTGGTGGGGGTAGGAGGGGACAGAGGGGTATCTTTGTAAAGTCATCGCAAAATCTCAGATAACAGGGTAAGTACTGTACCTCAACCCCCCCTCTTCCCCGTCTCTCTCCTTCATTAGCCTTTGTCATTATGCTTCCAAAACAAGGCATTTTTTTCTCCCTCTAATCAACAGTGTTTTCTGAGCCCTTCTTCAGCTGTAATGAGAAACAGACGTCTAATTTGTTTTAAGGAAATCAGATTTCTCAAGTGAGATTTATACTAAAATCCTTCAATGATTAATTTAGACTACTGAATCTCTGTCATTCAAGGATCATCATTAAATGTAATAAATCATTTTATTATTTTATTAGGCTTTTTAAAATCCTATGTATTTTTCAAATTCTGTACCAGTCCCTTGTAACTTCTGACTGTTTAATTCAGTTGGCCTGTAGCTTTGGCTGCATGTAACTTTTGTGCATGTGTGCAAAACACCTAGGCAGATTACCAAGATCTGTTTTGTAATTGGCGTGGTAAGTAAACTAATTTTCTAATTGTGTTTTCCACCAATAGTCTTAACAGTTGGCAGGTAAGTGATGCTTTCAGGGGATGGTGGTTGTCTTGCAGGTATTGTCTGTCTGAAAGCTCAAAACTTAATTTTAATGGAAGAAGCAAGTAGTTTAAATCAGTTCTTAATCTCTGTTAGTTCTGTTCTGACTTGTGTTTTTGTCTTCCCCCCCCCCCCCGCAACTGATCCCATCACACCCTTCCATTTACCGCCTTGTTAACTAAAGATGTGGAGGATGTCAAGTTTGTCATCAACTATGATTACCCCAACTCATCGGAGGATTACATCCATCGTATTGGGCGCACAGCCCGCAGCACCAACAAAGGTACCGCCTACACCTTCTTCACTCCAGGGAACCTACGCCAGGCCCGCGAACTAGTCCGGGTTCTGGAGGAGGCCCGACAGGCCATCAACCCCAAACTACTGCAGCTGGTTGACACTGGACGTGGAGGAGGAGGTGGAGGTGAGGGGACACATCACTGTGGTGTAGTAGAGCTCGTATTTATGGACAGGTTTTAATACGTTCGTTTTGAAGACGTTTACGTATGCAATTTTTAGACCTGTTCGTACAAACCAAACGAATGACGAAAAATCACTGTTCCAGAATTATTTGCAAAGTAAAGGAATACCTTTTTAATGCCATGTTAGATATTAGTGCAACTTTATTTTTATAATATTTTATTTTTGATTTTTTTAAAGAACAAAGATACATTTACATACTTACAAGACAGGACAGTATCATCAACTCGCAATGACAGGACCAAAGACAACAGACAGACAGACAAAGAGAAACGCAGAGAGACATATGGTGGCATCACAACTCCTGGATCATACAAACCCTACTCGGGTACAAGGAAATTAACCAATCTGATGTGCTTATAGATTTTCCATATAGTTTAAAAATGGTTGCCATATCTTGTAAAACATCTTACTTCTTTTTTGCATCCAGGGGCACACAACTATTTTCACATAACCACATCTTAATTGGAAGGGGGGCGTCTGATTTCCACTTTATTACAATGCATTTCTTAGCGATTGTCAACAGGATTTCTGTAAGTTTCTTAGCATACTTTGTCCCCACATTGAACTTAGATTCCCTAGTAGACAAACTTCAGGGTCCAGTGGAAATGTGACCCCATGGATATTCGATAAGGTTTCACATACCCCCTGCCAGAACCCCTGAAGTTTAGAACACTGCCAGGTAGAATGGAGGAATGTTCCTTCCTTCATACCACATCTAAAACACAAAGGAGATACATTAGGATTGTATTTATATAATTTATGTGATTGATTGTTTTTTTTATTTAATGCATCTTTATAAACATGCCATCATAATCCATTTCATTTTGGTCTTTCAAAGTTGTATTCAACACATTTTACTTCAGATTATTGTATTTTACACTATTTCCTTGTATGTTGTAAACCCATAGTTGACCGTCTAAATGGTCCAACATGTCCATTTGATGTCACTCCTCTCTGCCTGTATCTGACACATCCAGGTGGGCGTTCTCGTTTTCGTGGTGGTTCCAATTCTAACAATCCAAACCTGATGTACCAGGATGAGTGTGACCGGAGAATGCGCTCTGTGGGCGGAAACAGCAGCACCAAGGACAGCCGCGGCAGCAGCGGGAGCTACAGCCGCGGCGGCCGAGACAACCGCAGCCGAGATGGAGACCGCACGTCTTCGTACAGAGATCGCAGGGAGGGAGGGCGTGGCTACGGGTCCAGCTCCAACTCATATGACCAATACCAGAATAACAGCAACAGCAGCAGCAGCAGCAGCCAGTACAGCAGCTCCAGGGGTGGTTCTGGATCAGGAAGTGGTGGAGGAGGACAAGCTCCACCTCCGTCAGCCGGGCCCCAGCCTCTAATGGCCCAGCAGTTCAAGCCTCCCCAGCCCATGATGGGCCTGATGGGGCATTCACCTTTCCAGTTCGCTCCTCCGCCGCCACCTCAGCCCTCAGGCAGAAAGTAACGTGATCTCACACACTGCACCCTTTCACACAGACACATCTATGTCCACCATCAGCTGAAAAGCTGTGAGTGGCCACTTTATAATTAACATTCCAATTAAGTGATTTAATTCAGAATGATATAACATCAGAACTATTTGTTTTCCCAAAATCAAATCAACCTTTCCATTATTTTCTTTGCCAAAACCTTGTCTGTTTCTTGACTGAGTTTATCATTTTACACTTACGAAAAACACTTGGTATGAAACGTGCAGGTTTTGTATTATGAGCCTCCTTATGTGAGCTGGCACTGAGGATTTATAGACTGAGATTTTCCCTTTAGTTGTATCAAACGTAGGTGCTGCTGAGGAATTTGTTTCTAAGCTTTTTCCGCCCTGGTTTATCATCTTTTTCTGTGAAACGATACACCACAGTTCTGTTGCTGTGACTAAAGGAAAAACAGATCCTGATGTGTCTTGAGCAAAATTAGGGCTAAATAGTTTTTTCACTGAAGGGTTTATTCCCTTTGAACATTTTGTTTCAAATGTATATAGTTTATTATATGAATATATAAGTAGACTTTCTGAGGGTATCTTTACAGTGACTTAGCGTAGCCACGGCTGCACGTTAAGTCCCATGCATGTAAATGAGAATGTTTGTGTTTACTGATGCATCTCCTGACACCTACAACTTACTAAATACCTTTGTGAACAAGTCTTTGCAGCAGTGATGCTTGAGCCTTTCCTAGCTACCAGTAATTCTTTTTTTACTGTTTATTTTTCACATATAATAAAGATCTTCAGTGTATCACATTGTACTGTGTCATTTGCTTGACTGAACACAAACTAAAGCACCAGAAGATCACCAAGGAAGAAAAAAAACAAACTTTATTATCCATTCAGAATATTTTACCAGTGTTATGCTTTTGCACATTGCACAAGTCAAATGTACATAAAACTGCCATCATTGATATTTACAAAGCAGTCATATTGGAGAGTAGTGCAGTGGAATGTGATCGAGAGCCTGTGGGGGGGAGAAGAAAGTATCCAGCGTGGCAGACATGCATTGCAGACTGTAGAAACAAGTTGAACATGTTTGAGACTGACACGAGGTGCAGCTCAGTTTGCATATCCACAAGTTGTAATATTCAGTTTTGCCAAGTAAATGAAATATGAACCAAAAATCACACTCCAAAGAAAAAAAAAAAGAGTCAAAATATAATTCATATCCTGTGAAAATGCTTTGAATTGACTACGAAATGTTATGTATGTCGTATCACAAACTGCAGACCTAATATGACCAACGTGTAACAAATGAGAAAAATAAATCCATCCAAATGAAACATAATGTTAGAACTGCAAAATAGGCACATATGGCAGATAATACACAACTCTGATGTTACAGTAAATTGTTCTTAAAATAAGAGGGGACGAGACAGTACTTTGAAAAATCTTTCTGTGTGCAAATCGGAAAGTACACTCATTCACGGCTAGTCATATTCACTCATCCCAAAAAGACCAAGCACAACTTTGCCTTTGCTGTTTGACAAACTAAGGTGAGCTCTGTTCCTCTCAATGTGTTGGATTTTGCAGGCATTGTAATCCCATGTTGGCTGAACATGCAGAGGTGAAGGTAAACCGAACTCAAATGGATTTACACTACGTACAGAAAACTGACTTTGCCCTAGGTGTGTAAATCAAGCACACCCAATGGGGCATATGTGTACGTATTTGATGCAGCTTTCCTCCTTCATTGCAGTGGGGAAAAAAAAAAAAAAAAGACAACTTCAAGAAGCAGTTGCGGGTTTTGTTTTAAAGCAGCCACATACAGCAGACTAGATCTAGACACACATGACTTATTAGGAGCAAAGCATACACACATTACACTGACTGAGCATGAGCCTAATCCAAGAAAAACAACCAATACCAACCAAAGTACAGTGTGATTGGAAGAAAAGGAAAAGAACAGCTTAATGCAGCGTCATGTCGGAGAGTTGGTTTAGGAAGGAAGCAGTGAGAGTCTGTCAGTTTGTGTTTACTGCTATAGGTTCCCCCACGTCTCCGGAGGAGGAAACTGTTCTAGACTGCCACTCTCGCTGTGCTCCTCGTCTCCCATGGTGAAAGTTAATGTGTACTGGAGTTGCACCTTCTCCTAAAGCACACACAAGATAGGAGAGAAGAATAAAGGCTTAAGAAAGTACAGTGATATTAGTATCAAGCCATTTCTTACTAAACTATATCTTCAACACACTGTATTAAAACTTCTCTCACTAAAGTTAGAATTCTATTTGTTAGTATATACCGTATTTTCCGGACTATAAGTCGCACTTTTTTTCATAGTTTGGCTGGTCCTGCGACTTATACTCAGGTGC
>JAPQRQ010000027.1:7213524-7234375 GCA_037367365.1 Apogon talboti | reverse complement strand
ATATGTTTTTTTCTTCTTCATGACGCATTTTTTGACTGATGCGACTTATACTCCGGAGCGACTTATAGTCCAAAAAATACGGTACTGTCTGTTTACATGTGGAGATGGAACACATACTGACACTGTGCATTTAACCCATCGCTAGCTGAACGTTGCCGGAACACACCACACACTCCAGACTAGGAGCAGTGGGCTGACACGTCAGGCCCTCAAAATAAATGAATGACGCGCTGAGGAAACCAGGAGTCTGATCTGTAGTCACAGGTGTTATCCATGAGTTACAAAAGGCCTAAGACTAGGTGATATCTAGTCTGGGTTGGCACATCAGGAGATTTGTTGTTTTCAGTACTACTGTAGGTGAAAGTCTGTCAAAAAATTTATTAAGTTTTATTCACATTGCGTTTGCATTATGTAATTTCATTCTAATGAAATAGCTACAAATAAAGTTGATCATTAGTAAAGTTGATATGACAGCACCAACCACATGAAACAGACCAAATTAAATAGTTATGATTTGAACACTGTAAATACTTTTTAACGCAAAAATGTTACATCTTAAAGCTATAAATTTCATGCTAATTTATTTTTATTTGTTTGGAATTTTATTTTTCTTCTGCCAGAGACTATTTTTTCATGACAGTAAGCGGAGGCATACAGTGACACCCTGCTAGTGAAGTGTTTCTATTATTATTATTGTTATTATTATTATTAAGTGTTTCTGTACGATCAAATTGCATTTAAGAATCAGACTCCCTTCACAGCTAAAGTCAGCCTTTGTGTTGAACGTCATGGATTTCCTTCAGAAACTGATGTTTTTTGTTTTTTTTTTTAAATGTTTTAGACATTAATGGCTTCTTTTCATACTACAGAGAACCTTGGCTTTAATTTTTTGGCAAACAGTGACATGACAGTTAAACGGTGGTTACCTTGTTGGGGTTCGCCAACAGCAAGATCTGTGTGACTGCAGCAGGAGGGAGGATGGGGTTGAACGCTGGAAGCTCTGTTCCTGACGGGGGCTGCAGCTTCACTGCCATCGACTGGTTTAATATGTAGGAGGGAAAAAAAAAAAAAGTCTACTTAGATGGTAAATGAATAGCAGAGTTGAAGTGAATAAACATTGGACATCTTGTGATTGTACATTTAAAGTAAAGCTGCTGATATACACATGATCTAGAATGAGGAGACAGGCCGTGAACTTTACTACTGCTGACCTTTGGAGGAGTGATGTCAAAGTTTATGTTGGTAACGGGGACGGGGGCGGAGGACAGCATGGAGATGATCACCACCAGTACGTCAGGGCGAGACGGAGGAGACTCACGAGCGAAGTGAAAAAGAACCCGCAGACTGTGTCCATCAAATACAGTCACAGGTAGAAGACTACCTGGAGGAGGAAACAACACAAAGACAGTGAGAAGCTATATTCAAACTTTACAACTGCACTTATAGGTGGGCACAGGTGGTTATTTATTTACTTACTGGGCTTAATGGACTCTAAGGGTACAAAAACGTCAGTCAGGGTGACTTGGGTGGGCGGGGTCTCTGTCTGCGTTGGAGACATGTCCAGTAATGTGGCCGCAGGGCAGGGCTGAGAGTTAGGCAGCGGCGCAGGGGCTTCTGAGGTGAATGCTGGGATGGGATTTGGGGTAATGTTGGATCCGGACTTACTCTGAAGATCACGTAGGGTTGGTTTAGACTGCTGTTTGTCCCTGTTGGCAAAGAAAGAAAGAAAGAAAGAAAAAAAAAACAAAAAAAACAACTGAAATAACACATTGGAGCAGTTATATTTAAAGTAAAGCAGATACACTTTATTTCATCTGGATTTCTGACAGTTATTATTTTAGTTGATTCATACATTTTATTTGGTTCAGTTTCCCTGAAGTTGATGCTTTTTTTCTGAATTGATTAAAAAGTTTTATACTATTTATTTATGAGATTTTTAGATGCATCAAGTTTGTGTTTTATATCTTATCTGCAATTCTACTTTTTTTAAAAGTGTGAATCTTATCTTGTATATTATTTTTATTATTCCATAAAGCATGACCCAGTGCATACATGCAAAGGAATGTTATCTTTTCTTAGCTACACTGAAAAGAACACCTTTAACTCCATTTATTTCTTAATATCACTAAATATAATTAATAGAGATTTGCCTTTGCACAACAAAGATATGCATCAAACTAATGCGTCCAAACTATCCAGACTACCAGTATGACAACAGTAACAGTAGAAATACACCAGTGTTAGTTAAAGTTAAGTACCATTTGACATGCAGGCCCTCTGGAGGCAGGGACTGCTGCAGAAGTGTCTTTCCTAAAAGGTCCAGTTCATCTAAGGCCGAGTTCCCAGGGGTGGAGCCAGATGAGAGGGGCTGAGAGTGAGAGAGAGGGTCTGGACTCAGAAGGAGACTGGGAGCAGTTGGGATGTCTGCGTCTATGCTGTCAGAGGACTGGAAATACAAAGAAAACCAGTACCATGTGAACTGTAATGAGAGCCAGGAAACTGTAGTATAACACATTTTGTCTTCAAGGCTTAGGGTTTTATTTCAGGTTAACTGGTCTGATCTGATTTTTTTGTTCGAGTTTTCCAGATTATGTGTCCAGTGCTAACACTTTCCAGTGTGAGCTGGTCACTGTCCTGAACTGAGAGGCATGCATGCATCCGCAGAAGGTACAACTCGATGTATGCAGTCACTTCCAAAAATGCGCAATACCTCTGTATAATGTGATTTATGTGCAATAAGTCATGCAATAATCTTCCTTGCAATAACAATGCAATATTTATTTAAGCATAAATTCACTACTTTTAAATAGACTTGAGTTCATAGATACACATACTGTTAATAATGTTAATATTGTGTCTTCATATTTTATGTCTATTTTTATTGTACTTTTAGTTCTATTTTACTTTAAAAAAATGTACAAAAATTCAGTTTTCTTACCTTGATTTTAGTTAGTGTAATTTTATATTTGCTCCATCCGTTCAAAAGTGCATGTGGGTGTTACATTTTGCCATTTTATGTTAAGCTCATTTGTGATACCTTATAGTGTTTAAGTCCTTTCAGTGCAGAGTTGTGATGAATCGCAGTCTAGACTTACAAAAAAGTCGTATGAATTCCGATCTAGCTGTTAACAATGAAGTGTCGATGTGAAGATCAGATGTGTCTGATTCAGGACCACATATTGAGGTGTTTCACATCAGAATTGAAAAGATCAGATTCCATATGGTTTGTGTCATACCCACTGTTGTGAAAAAACAAATCTTAGTCACAAATCAAACAACAAAGCCGTTTAGGGCCACATTTTCCTGAAGTCTAAACACAGCTTTTGTGTGTTCACTCTCAGTAAATCATCAGTTGAATGCTCTCTTATCCTACCTGGAAGGAGTCCCAGGCTGTAGAGTCTTCAGGCTGTGATGGAGGGTTGGAGGCATGGGTCCCTTCACTCAAACCTATGACGTACAAACACTAGAGGTCATAAAACGTCGCCAGGCCCGTGGTTCAACTTGCACAAATGATCAGAATCTAAATCCTACTTACAAAAATCCTCCACTATAAAATCCTCAACAGTACATTTGAGCAAATACCCTTTAATTGAACTGATCACCAATATGGATATGATTACCAAGCGACATGAGCTCATCGTCAAGGAGACTGATCCCCATCTCTTGCGAGGGGGCGTTGAGGCTGTCAGTTGGAGTGGGGAACTCTGGGAAGGACGGCGGTGACTGAGGGGAGGTGTCCAGTCCTGACAGATCTAGCAGCGCTGTGCCTCCTGTTGTAAGAAACACACTATGAGCTCCTAATTCTCAGCCGCAGAACAGACACACTCCATGTGTCACCCGTTTTGGGCTCAATGGTCCACCCACCTGTTTGTTTCTGTGTGTTTAGTGTGTTGTTGCCGTTGACTATCTCCCCTTTCACCTGCTGTTTGTAGAGGTTGATGACATGAGTCAGGCTGTCATTGGCCTGTAGTATCTCAGCTGTGGGAAGAAAATCCTTCATATTATTTTAAGAAGTGAACTCAGAGTTTCTTCAAAAATCCAACAGCAGTATAAAATCCAGTGCCTGTTTTACTGGAATGCTTTTTCAACAGTTTTTCTCACAGAGCCTGTACGTCTCCTTCATGAACAATTTGATGGTGGTGTGGTCCTGTGGCATTTACACCGATCAGCTATACCATTATGACCACTAAAGGTAAAGTGGTATTAATGTTAATTATCTCCCTCCAATGGGACCTGTCAATGGGTGGGATATATTAGGCAGCAAGTGAACATTTAGACCTCGAAGCTGACGTGTTTAAAACAGCAAAATGCACAGGAGTTGGGATCTGAGCACCTCTGACAAGGGAGAAATTGTGATGAAAATTCACTGTGTCAGAACATCTCCAGATCTTGTTGTTCATTTCTAATGTAAAGTGGTTAGAACCGACCAAAAGTATCTAAAGAACAACCGGATCTCAACCAATCGAGCATCTATGGGAGCAGAACATTATTCCCACCTGTTTAACATTGCGTACGTTCCCCTTTTTCCACAAAAACAGCCTAGACCCCAGGCCTAGATATCTGGACCAAGACATTAACAGCAGGTCCGTGAAGTCCTGGAAGTAGAGAGGCGGACCTCCATGGATGGGATTTATTTGACCAACACCTCCCACAGATGATTAGATCTGATCTTAGATTGGGATGTCCTTCCTTAGTCCATTTTTGGTCGGTACTACCTGCTGCAGACCAGGAAAACCCAACAAGACCTGCAGTTGTGGAGATGCTCTGACCCAATCACCACCAGTACAATATGGACCTGGTCAAAGTACCTCAGTTCCTTATACTGCTCATTTTTCTGCTTCTAACACATCACCTTCGATAAATAAATGTTCATTGGCTGCTCCATATATCCAACACAGTGAAAGGTACCATTGCAATGAAATAATCAACATTTATCGACATTCTCCTGTC
Source organism: Apogon talboti (assembly GCA_037367365.1). NCBI lineage: Eukaryota > Metazoa > Chordata > Actinopteri > Kurtiformes > Apogonidae > Apogon > Apogon talboti. The sequence continues at coordinate 7,229,425 of JAPQRQ010000027.1, read as the reverse complement.
AGTGTCCAGAATGTTATGCTGATCAGTGTATATTTGTCTACTACCACTACTTAGTGTTCTATGGAGAAAACAAACTTTGGGGGTGGGGGGGGGTGTCCTTAAATACAGCTAAAGGGACACCTCTAACCACCTCCTAGTATTAAGTATCCAGTCTAAAGTTTAAAAATCACACCATTTCCAGAAGGTTCCAAGTTGTTTTGCAACAACTTAGGTAAACTTCAGACCCTCTTTGAGATTGCAATATAATCAATAAAAGCTGAGGTTGATAATTATCTCTATTGTAATTCTGAAAATTCACACCATCATAAATATCCTAACAGTGGGAACATAGAGACAGACACAGCTTTGAAAAGAAAAAAAGAAAAAAAATACATATTAGAATTCTAAACCAATGTACATAAAGGGACCGGTCTCTTCCCCTAAATCGACATAATATGCAGTAGCAGATGAATGGAATTAATGCTTACCTAAAGCTTCGTCATTGTCCTCCGTGTCACTTGCCAGTCTGAACAGTGTTGGTCTCATTTTCTCACAGCGCTGGTACAGGTCCTAAATCATACAGCAAATACACCACATTTAATATATTCAATTTAGATTCTTAGATCAGAAAGCCACTACTTAAAGGGAAGGTCTCTCATTATGATTGAAAAAGTCAGACTTCATGTTCACCTGTAGGAGTTCAGCATTGCTCTTATTGCTGGCAGAGCTGTCATAGTCCTGCAAGAGCTGAGTCAACAGGCTGACGCTCTCTTTCACCTCCTGAATGGTGTTCACTCGCTTTGATACTTTTTCTGCTCGCCTCTGGTCCTAAAACAGCCAACAAATTTACAAAAAAAAAAGGCTGCAAAAACAGCTTCTACATTTCCAGAAATCTACATTACAAATGTAAAACTTAGTATTGGAATGTTTTCAGAACTACATCCTGGTCAAGGAGAGACCAAATGACAGCACAAAGCAGTTTCTATTACCCCTAAAAATCAGGACAAATTTCTCAGAGCTCCTGCTGAATCACTCTGCCAGCGTCACACTACGCCCCTAAGGGCAACTAACCCATTTCCTCATTCACCAAATGTTCCTTTCATGGCTGCAGCATTCTGGTATCTGATTCCGTTCCACAGAAAAGTGCATTTTGGAGATGGATTAAGGAAGGGTTAGGTAAAGAGGTTTACCTCTTGGACCATTTCTTTGATGAGTTTGTTGGCGGCTTTCAAGTCCTCAGGGTGTGAGCTGTTCAACAGACGAGACAGCATCTGCCAAAGCCAACAGCCAGAGTTTACAAGGTCAGCTGGGAAAAGACTTTATGGATCCCAGAGGAAACACAGGTGATAATCATGACCAAAAAGTGCTCAGTTCACATTACCTTCCATGACCCAATCATAATTTTCTAAAATTATTTTTTTTCCTTTTTCTTAAAACATTTTCATTAAATATGTCCTTACTTTTGACTTTTCTTCATCTTCAAAAATGGCATTCTTAGGTCTGGGTGGAGGAAGGTTCAGTAGTTTGTCAGGTGGCAGCTCTGGATCTTGTTTAATAATACCTGATTAAAAAAAACAAACAAAACAGAGAATATAAAAAAGTGCCTATGTGCTCATTATTCCTCTCTTGAGCTGTTAAATATTTTGACTTTCTGACCATGCAAATGGTTGTATTTATTCATCAAAAACAGACTTGGACATCCTGGAAGTAACTGCAGGGTGTCTATAAACACATAAATGACAATAATTTAAATGTTTTTAACAGGTGAGGCGTACCTTGTTTCTTCAGCATCTGATAGGCGTCGGATATTTTGGCCTCATCAGGTAATCCCAGAGTCCAGCTATAGATCAACTCTAAAACCTTCTTTTTTACCGGCTCTGGTGACCGCGAGCCCAGGTACTGGGATGATAACGGAGACAGTTACTGTTTGACAGACATGTTAAGCATGTGTGCACAGAGACAGGCAAATAGTAAGCCTTACCTTTGGGGAAACTACTTTGATGAGTTCATTGAGAAAGCGGAACTTGCCTACTTCACTGTGAAACCTTTTGCCACAGTTTTTCATACATGTCTCTAGAACCTAGGATAGAATAAGCAAAAAATAAAACACATTAAAGCAGCAACAATGGGCAGGGTGACTTAAGCAAGATTATTGCTTACTACTGTATTTTCCAAGGAACAAGCAGGAATACTTTTTAATGACAAAACCACGTTGCAAGGTGTGGATTAAAATGCTTCTCAAAGAGGTAAGAAACATGTAGACAGCTGTAGACAAATCCCAAACCAAAATATTTTTCCGGCAATACCAATTATTCCACACTTTGTTATTCTTCATAGACTAAACAGGTCAGATGTGAACTCACCACCAAGGCCTGCATGGCCTCCCACTCTTGTGGAGACTGGATCTTGTGGGCCAGCAGCCTGGTGGCCAGCTGGGGTCTGTAATAAAATGACATTGACAATAATAAATATTCAGCTAATGCACAATTCGGTTCCACACAGTACTGCTTACAATTCTACAAAAGATCAAGCATGCCAGAATGAAGAAACAACCCCCCCACACGCACGCGCGCGCGCGCGCGCACACACACCACATCCTTATCTTACCCCTCCAGATCATTGTTGAGCTGATCACAGAAGGCATGGATGCTGCTCCAGTCTGTGTCCCGGTTAAGTGGGTTTGTGGCTCTGTCTGAAAGGGTAGTACATGGGATGTAAAACATTAAAGAGATTTTTTCAACAATATGACAGTAATAACAGTATTATCAGACAATACATGGTGCACCAGCTTACTATACAATAAATTCACAGATTTTAATAAATTGATGTACACTTAACCCAACAGAAAATTCACCAGTGTGTAAAAGATGGCAATTTCACTCAAGTGCCAGTTAAATATGTATCAAATGTGTAATGTCACGTCATGTGTGTCAATCACTTGAGGTCATCTAAGGTAGAGAGGGTTATTAGCTGACATCACAAAACAGTTTAATCCACAATCATAAGCTCCAGCATCCAGAATAACTCCTTAGAACCAAAATGATCGATACAGCCTTCATGTGGACGGTTGGACACTGAAGCCGTTTGAGTTGGGAGTAGGGGACCAACAGCTGACTAATACTGAGACTTAATCACAACATGATAGGCGGAGAGGTTAAGTAAACATGACCCAAAAGAACTTTTATCATGAAAAACAAAGCAAGGAAGCTGAGCTCTAGCGGACACACTTACTACACGCCTACTCGTATTAAAACTGATCCAGTCTGTGACACATAAGCCCGTCGTGTCACCGTACAGAATAAACAGGGCAGGTGCTAACACAGTGAAACGATGGCTAGCTTGTTGTCGATAGTCGCACGTATCACAGTGCGGTCTAGAACTTTCTTTCGAGGCCATTGCTAATCATTGTGTAATCTCAGTGTGTAAAGGTTAAACCTGGGGCCCTCGTCATCTTGTCACCCATTATCTGGTTAAGCTATCGTACCGAAGCTAAAGCTACGCCTGTTTGTGTTGTGTTGACAGCTGGCAGGCAGAGCACAGCAGCTCCGGGAGCTAGGTTAGCATCCTGGATGTGACGGCAGGGTCTGTGTCCCCTCTACCGGGCACCGCGCGGCTGTAGCGGGCTGTCTTTTCACCAACAACTGCTCGTGTGTTATTTTGCGTGTGTCCGGGTTGCAGAACAGCACTGGCGGGGTAAAATAAGTTGAAATACTCACTGATACGAGACTCCAAACTCTCCACATCGGGCGGCGCAGCCATCGTCACTGCGAGATTTATGTCGTGCGTCGGTCTCGCGAGGGAGGGACGCACGGGCACGTAGAGGCGGAGCAGACACAGAACTAGACTATATAGAAAGATATTCGTTGTCTTGCCTTAATTATAGCTACTAACACTTTCTGTTCTACGTTATATATAATGTTGCCGCATAAACGAATACTCTCACAGCTTCAGTAAATATGTGTGTAATTCATAAGACACGAAAACGTAAATATCAATCCACAGTAATTTCTACATAGATAAATTGCATAGGAATAACCATTCTATTAAACTAATTTCTATCATCAGAGAGCTACGTCAAGCACGTAATACTACCGAAAGTTTATGACTTTCAAAATTAAAGCACAAACGCTACTTTTATAAAGAATGGCATTTTGATACAAAACTGACTTCCTTTAATTTTATCATTAAAAGCTCTCCTTAGCTTCTCAATCTGTATCAAACACCTATTTTTTTGTAGAGAATAAATTAAAATCTGATATGTTAAATACAGCATGTGTGTTAATGGTTTTATAGTAATTAGCAAAAGTGCATTCCAATGTCCTAAGAATGCATGTGAATTTATAGACGCATTTCTGTGGTCAGCACGTCTAAAAGAGAGCAACCTCTGAAAACATCCGGTAAGTAACTTGTAATTAGAAACCAACTCTACCTAATTATAGAGTCGCACGGCTCTGTGTCTCCCTCTAGTGGAATATAATGTGCAGTTCACTGAATATGGAGCATAACAAGGAGGACTACTGCAAGTAACGGGATTTCATTTAAATTCACACCTCCTCCAGTAGATCGACCCGGAGTCCTGCAGATGTTTACTCCGGACCACATCTCACTACTTTCAGAAGCCTGATCCTTGCTGGGTTCGGCTGCAAAGTGACTGTAACCGTATTTCTGACAGGGCTGTGCTGTGAATGGAAACGTTGAAGCTAACTGAAAACGTCTGACGTATTCGCACACTTTTGTTTTTACTTCACTGAGGAACAACACAGACAACAGTTAACTTCCTTCCTGCTGTTTCACCAAATCGATGCACAACTTTTGGGCAACAGACCCGATGGAGAAAAGTATCTGCAGAGGTGATAGATGCACATTTCCTGTTTCCACCGCAGAACCAAACCTGACCAGCCTCATGTGATTTTTCTTTTTTTAAACTGACTTATAAAGTGCCATGTTCACCCACCTCTTATGTCAAATCTCATACAAGAAATGGCATCACCGAAGGTTTTGCGAGACTGGTGCCGCGTCACATGCGCCAGTTACCCCAATGTGGAAATCAAGAACATGTCAACCTCTTTTAGAAGTGGACTTGCATTTTGTGCCATCATCCACAAACACCGACCTGACTTGATGTAAGTACCAGCTCAGAGTCCTGTAACTCATAACATAGTATACAGAGAAGTGCGTCATCTTCACAGTGGTCTGGTGTGAATGTGTGCTGCTGCATGAAAGTGGACTTGACTTACGTTTTAGAAATAAAGACACTGATAAAACTGTGTGGTATTGTGTTGTTGCTTTACATTGACTACTATTTCTATCTTCTAATCTGGAGCAGAGCAGGAGCTGTACACTACCTGGGAATAATCTGCTCCTTAATCTGCCCCTGTCTCTCTCCTCAACCTTTTCTCGTCTCATTTAATGGGATTAGTGTCATGTGTTTTTACCTTTTGCATACAACCATCACTTAATCTAATCTCTGATCTTGTCCACCATTTCATGCTTGGTGTGTCTGTTTAACCATCATTTATTCACTGGCCACAGTATTGTTTGATTGTGACGTTTGCTTTTTTTTTTATCAGTAAATCCATTTTTTCATTTCCCCTCATTTCTCCAGAGAGTTCAACTCCCTCTCCAAAGATAACATCTATCAAAATAACAAATTGGTGAGTCATTTTCATCAATCGCAGTACAATGCAAGCATGTCTCACACATTTCTGTGAGTGATGTTTTTACCATTACTCCCATGCATTGCATTACACTGCATACCTGATTATTTTCCCTAACCTGCAGGCGTTTGAGGTTGCAGAGACAAAGCTGGGCATCCCTGCGTTGCTGGACGCAAAGGATATGGTGTCTTCCAAGGTGCCTGATTGTCTGAGTGTCATCACCTACCTTTTCCAGTTATACTACTTTTTCAACAGGAAGTCTAATGGTGCGTTGGATTTGACACCACATGACAGTTTTACCACATTTCCTCAATAGTTTCCTGTGTTTTAACCAGTCTTTTGTCTATAAATTATGTCAATATAATTAGACAGTCTGTGTCTATTGAAATACGTACCACCATTTATTTGCATTTCTTCTATTGACTTTGCAGCAGGTCTTGCCAGTTTGAAGTTATCCGATGCTGCCAATAGTCCCACAAAGAGTATTGAAGATCCGAATTTTCCAAAGGTAAAGTGTACAATCATGTGAACATGCCTGTTTTTTCATGCTCTTGGCTGTCTGTGAGTTGAGAGTCTTACTTGCTCTTCCTCTTTTTTTAGAGCTTAACTGATCTGGAATCCAATAAAGATGCTGATCTATCAAACACAAGGCTTCGTGGGGTGTGTAATTTGTGTTTCAAGCCTGTTCACCTCATACAGAGATATCTGATTAATGGAAAAGTCTACCACAGGAGGTGTTTCAGGTAACAGCAGCTGGTTTTACTGCTTCATTTAGTGTGTGTATGCAGACATCTGGTTGAGACGGTTTCTTTTTCTCAATAATGTCAGTTAATGCAATGCAAGTGATCTAATTTTTTTATTAATCTGTGCTTTTTCTTGACACATTTTTTTCTTTCAGGTGCAAACTATGCCACACTTCTCTTTTACCAGGTTCATACACACAAGGAGTTGATGCTAGTTCTTTGATCTGCACTCATCACATAAAAAGCAACAAAAGTGCTTGTGTGGACCTCAGTAACAAACCTGGATGTGGATATTTATCTCTGGGTGGAAAGGCTATAAGCACCGTCCCTCATTACATTAAGAAAACAGTGGCACAGGACAGAATAGTTTTTACAACACAAGAGAAGGAGGAGAAAGAAAGGCAGGAGAGCAGCAGAAGAAAAGAAGAGCCACCTGTTGGACTGACTCCTCATTGTCCTCCGCTGGTTGTCAAAGAAATGACTGACCCAAAAGATGGATCTGCATCTTTTCCAGGAGACAGCAAAGTAATGCAGGATGTGCCAAAAACTGAAGATCCTGGACATTTGTCAGCTTGTATGCGAGGGACACAAGGAAGCAGTCGGCCGGTTCCAGCGCCAAGGCGAATGGTTGGTTCCTCTGGCGTCCCTGTTCCTGCACCAAGGACCAAAAATTTCCAGACGATGAGCAGCTCCTCGGCTGAAGGTACTTAGACACTGTAACATGAAAAAAGTTATTTTTCTGCAGTTTTCAGTTGTCATTATATATTTTTAATAGGTTAATGTAAGGTGTGAAAGTGAGAGTGATTGGTTGTTCGTCTCTGTATGTTAGCGATGAACTGACGACACGTCCAGGATGTACCCCACCTCCACCCAAAACGTAGCTGGGATAGGCTCCAGCACCCCCATGACCCTGTCAAGGATAAAGCAGTTCAGAAAATGAATGAATGAATGATTTATTTGTTTTATTTTATCATTTGTCACAATAGCTTCTGCATGCATCTGTTCTTTCATGAGAGTAATTTTTGGTTCCTCTCTTTTGTTTCTGTGCAGGCAGTTCAGCCAAACAAAGTATATCGTCACCCAATTTGCCAAACCTGTAAGTGTACAAACAGAAGCACAAAACATAGTTTACTCTTGCTTGGCTTCAGCCTCTCTTGAATATGTGAAATTATTCAATATTTTCTCCATTTGGCTCCTAATTTCTTAATATGTCCCAATTATTTTAGTCCATCTGTATGACATATTGTCAGAACAGTGTCTTACAAAAGGGAAATACACATTATAGGAACAAAATCTTAAAATTCAAGAAATATAATAAATATCTTTTCATGTAAAGGTGAGCAAGACCTGAAATTTTTCATTGGGTGCATTTTATAAAGTTATGAATAAGGTGTAGAGCTGAAAAATATGCAAAAAGGTGCAAATATTTTGGCAGATATTGTACAATATCAGTAAAATTGAATGAGTAATGAGACACTGTTGAACTTCCTTTTCATTAAAAAACATATAAAAATGATGGTCTTATTTTTACTGGGGTCTGTACCAAACCAATTATTGGTTTACACTGATCAACCATAACATTCTGACCACAGACAGGTGCAGTGGAAATAAAATTGATTATTTTCTTACAATGGCACCCTTCAATGTGTTAGAAATATTAGTCACCAAGTGAATGAATATTCAGTCCTTGAAGTTGATCTGTTGACAAGGGCCACATTGTGACGCCTCGATGACTGGATCAGAGAAACTTCAAAACTGCAGGTCTTGTTGGCATTCCCAGTCTGCAGTTACCCTAGAAAAAGCGGTCAAATTAAAAATAACCAGATCTCAACCTCACTGAGCGTCTGTGAGACGGGCTGCACAAACGTCTGTGGATCCTCTTCCATGAAGGTTCCACGTCAAAACTTACCAGATGTGCTGCTTATGTCAATGTGCCAGATATCATAGCACACCTTCAGAGGCCTTGTGGAGTCCAGGCCTGGGGTCAGTGCTATTCGGAAATAGAACAGGGACCTGCACAGCGTTAGACAGGTGGTAATATTAATACGTTCCCACAGATGCTTGATTTGTTGTTGTTGTGTTTGGTACTAACCAATGCAAGTCAGGAACACCCAACCAAACCTACAGTTGTGGACATGCTCTGACCCAGTCATCACAAGTTGGCCCTTGTCATAGTAGCACAGATCCTTAGACTCACCTGTTTTGCTGCTTCCAACACATCAACTTGTAGGACTAAATATTAATTTAGTAGCTAATATATCCCACCCACAGAAAACAAAATAATCACCATCATCACTACTTATGATTGATTGGCGTATGTCTTGAACATGATTTTTAGGCCCCTGTAGCAGTAAAATGTTTAATTTCTAATTGTATGTTGACAGCCATTGAGCTCCTGAGATTTGCATATGGCACTTGATCATGTTTTAGTTTTGTATTAGGGATTGCTCAGAGTGTTACACAATGACACATATAAATCACTTTCCTTTTACTTCCTGTAGCACCGGTTCGACCAGTGAGAGTTCTAAAGTAAAAACTAATCATCCGTGGTTGACCATCATCCATCCCGGACCCTGGACACAGCTGCCTCCTGCTCCGGCTCCAGTTCCGGCTCCCAGATCCAAATCTGTGTCCAACCTGCAGGGGCCACGGTACAGACCCAGAGGCGCTCCTCCTCCTAATCCATTTGAAATGAAGGACGAGGAGGAGGATGGTCAGGAGGAGGGCGCTCCACCTCAGCCCGCTGTCCAGAGTCATTCAACTGATGCTGAAAATATCACCAATGTTAATGTAGAAGCTGAGGACGGTGGAGTTTCACACCCAGATAGTGACCCGGCCTCTGGTGACACACATAAACATTTACATGACAGTGGAGGGAGAGATGGACCACATGTGACTGAAGCACAGAGTCACATTTTACCCAGGAGTCATTCTGTGGCGGCTGTTTCATCCTGTTCCGTTACGTCTATTGATCCGGAGGTAAATGAGTCTACTACAACGTCTCAGAGTGAGGTATGACCAGAAATAACAACACAACTTTACTAGAATGTTTTAACAGGTTCATATCGTTATCTTCCTAAAATAATTGCCTACATAATTTTTTGACAAAATGACTTATTTGCCTAAATCAGCAGTTCTCAATCTTTTTCTCCTGGGGCCCCCTTTGGAGGACGAAAAATCTCCAGGCCCCCCACAACCCCAACAACATTGTAACAGTGGTGCAATTATAACTTTTTTTTATTGAAAGAAACATCAATATTGTAACAATACATTTTGCTTTTCCTTTAATAATTTTTGTGCAAATTAAAAATAACTTAGATTTTTGCTTGAACAATACAAATAAACTCAACAAGATTGCTCCCTGAGACAAAATGTTTCCGAATAAAAATAGGAAATGCATAATTATCTTACAACTATGACAATAAAGTTACTTTTTTTTTAGAACAACAAACAAAGTTTGGTAACAAAGACGAACATTTTAATATCAGTGACTGTAATGAGCCTGTTTACGTTGCACATCCCAGAACATTAAAGTGCAAACTGTAAAAACTGCAAAAACAAACATTGCTCATTTTTCTTTTCTTTTTCCAGTAAAACACTTGTCCAAATCTGAACTCTTTGTCTAGTCTAGTGACAGATCACCATGGCAGTAGATTTGTTTGTTGTACATTACCTAAAATTAGTCCAGGGTGCTCCAACACTAAAACATTAGTTCCACCTGGTACATGTTCTAACCTGAACACCCAGGAGCGATCCCATGCCCCCCTGGCACGCCTCCCACCCCACAGTTTGAGAAACACTGGCCTAAATCATCAAATATTCAATTTCTGGTTAAGTTTTTTTTGTGTTTCCTGAAAAACCTGAAAAAATGATGAATAGGTGTAAGTATCCTGCTCTAAGAGACGGATGCTTTTACACTGTGTAAACATGTCAGGTGCAACAGGTTTTAAGTGCTAGGGGATTTTTTTTGTCTAATAATCACGCACCCTTTTTTTTTTTTTTTTTTTTATCAGGCTTGCAAAAAATATCCTTTTGATGGAAAGCCTGCGATGCCCAAATCCCAGACCTTTCAGGATCTCCCAACTAGACGACTGCCTGCCCCTGGACATGGCTTCCCACTCATCAAGAGGAAGGTACTGTGTCCTGACTGCCGCTTTTAAAAGCAACCCATTATAAGAACTTAATATGCAATTTTGTATTTAATCCAAAACTTCTCAACCTTAAAAATGTTAAGTTGCATTATTAAATGGATTGATTTTCAGAGCTTAGCTATCGCTGCAAATTTCAGCATTTCAATGAAGTGAAAAGTTCTCTTTTTCTGTATGTCTTTGTCTGGTTTGTTGCCTAACAGGTGCAGACAGACTTGTGTGCTCCTACTGACAACCTGCAGGTGGAAATGGAACAACTTTATAAACATCTGGAGGCTCTAGAACAAAGAGGAGTTCATCTGGAGAGGAGTATAAGAGACTGCAAGAATGGTTCAGAAAATTCTTTTGACTTGTATTTGTCTTAACAAAATGATGGAATAGTGAATGTTTTGAATGCACTGTGAGTAAGAAACTGTAACATGAATAAAAGATCCATTTTAATGGCCCTATTTTTTGTGTTTCAGATAAAGAAGAAGAAAAAATGCTAATGGACTGGTTCTGTCTTGTCCACGAGATTCACGCCCTGATGCGTAGAGATGCAGAGCTGGTTTATTTGTAAGTGGAAACAGACCAGGGCAAAGGTTTTGCTCTGATTACAGTGTATACCAGGATGTGTTTTTGCTTTTACGGCCGTTTGCTGTGTATACAAAATGTTATGACCTCTAGACCAACTATCTCCAATTTGGTTCATACTTTCAGAAACTAATTTTATCTATCCTAATAAACACCATACAAAATTTCAGCCTTGTATCTTGATTATGTTTTCAGGTATCAGGGATTTGAAAATGGAGCAAGATGTTAAATTTACTGTAAAAAGATGCTAAGTTCAATGAGTAGTTACTTTTGAACTATTCATGATAGATGGATGAAACTGTCAGAACTGGTTTTAAGGTACAAGATGTAAGTAAAAGATGACCCACAGTTACATAGTACCTAAATTACAGTTCGTTGAAACCTGAAAACAAATATGTATATTGTGGGGATGAAATATTTTTAGAAAAGAAATAAAAATGTTCTGGTTTATGCGGTATTAAAATAATCATATCAAAATTTTATCAGAGGAAAGCATATGCATGTGTTACTATCTGCACAAAATTGGTATCTTTAACCAAACCTCATTTATTGTTGTATGAAGTAATTATGATTAATGAACTATTCCTGTTGTACATGTCCTGAACATTAATTCACAGGCAGCGTAAACTTTCCAGCTTTTGAAAAGCACTATTCATTTGATATAGTTCAAACCCTTCGAATAGACATTATTAGTTTAAAGGTTTAGTTTTACTGAGACCGTTAGTTTAAATTTGAACATATTAATAAAGATAAGGTGAAAATTTAGATATAAAATACAAATAGGCATTCTCTGATACAGATTTGTGATGTATCTTAAAAACAGGGGTGTCTGTGTGTTACTATTCTATTTCTGACAACTATGGTGTAATTCCTACAGGTTTTGTTAAAGGTACCAACTACATATGTTGTGCATATACTAAGGCAGACACACTCTTTCCACTGATAAAGGTGTTTGTATGGTAGACCTGAGTCTACTCACACATAACAATTCCATAACCATGCATTAAAATATAGATGTGATGTTTATAATTTTTTTAAATGCATCATGAATATGAAAGTCTTATTTCTATAATACTTAGTCACCACAATTTGGAGTTACACTGGGAAAAAGTTTCTCTGAAGAACATTTTCATTTTTGTTTTTACAGTTTTCAACAAGCTATAATTTGTGAAATATGCAATTATGAATGTTCCTTTACTTAAGTCAAAGACATCTTATAGAATAACTCCTAAAAATTTCAGACATCTATCATGAATAGATACATCCATGAACTTAATGTGTTCTTCTGGATGACTGGTTCTTACAGCAAAACCCTGAGAACCTTGTGAACTGGTCCAAATCATACTCTACTTTCCACTATCTTGTAAACTAATGAAGATGTGGGGTTGGAAGGTTGTATGACGTGTACTGGGACAAATAACATTACATTTCTAAAATCTGGTGATGTGTAGTGGATTTCCATTTTTCAAAGTGTTGTGATAAAGTTGTTTTTGTTTTGCACTTTCAGGACAAAGCAGCAGCAGTTAGAGGAGAGACAAGCAGACGTTGAATATGAGCTCAGATGTCTCCTTAATAAACCAGGTCAGATTCTTATTGCATAAATGTTTTTGTCAGTGTTGAAGTTTGTTACTTTTTTATAAAATTCATTGATTGACCTGGGTATTTAGCATCACTACTGATACTGAATGATCTGGGGTTACTGAGAGATAGTTTTATGTTCCTCTTCAAATAAAGGCATGTGTTGAGTAACATGAAACAGTTAATGATGATGTGAAATCAAACATGTTGACGTTCAGAGAGCGACTGGAGGCAGGAGGATCGAGGTCAGGAGCAGCAGCTGATGGAGGAGCTGGTCTCCATCATTGAACAGAGAAACCAGATCATCAGCAGCTTGGATCAGGACATGCAGAGGTGCACACATCAACACAACAACAACAACAAAAGCAAATACTTCCACGTTTCTAAGTTGAAAAGTAGAAATGCCATTTATACTGTATCTTATTAGGGAAAGAGAAGAAGACACATGTTGGGATGCCGTGATAAAGAAAGGTACTTCTTTTCCCAAAACACCCCATGAAATCTATCCCCTGTCTAACTTCATATGAACACTGGTTTTGTAAAGCATAAGTCAAGTTTCACTGCATCTTTGTCTCTCCTCAGAGTTACAACAAGACGAACTAAAAGAGCTGAAGAAGTCAAAAGGAAAGTTCAAGCCCCCAAAGGTCTTTAAGATGCTGAACCCCAAAGCAGACAGCAAAAAAAGACTCCATTCACAAGAAAAAGCAGAAAAATGAAACCATGTTACAGTAAAGACAGTTCCCATAAAGTCATTTTCAGCTGCAGTCGTTTACAAAAGGACATCCATAAAAACAATCAATTCTGTTTTACTGCATCGACAAAATATAAAGCATTTTTTATCAATATTACATGAAAAAATGATATTTTCTTCAAGTATCTGTATGTACACCACCATATGCATTGTTTTATTACAAACAATTGAAATAAGCAATAAATATTTAATAAGTAAAGTCTCACATTTATTGAGAAAAATGTTATGAACAAACAACCATTTACTGCAGTGTATACTGTGAGATATTCAGCACGCTGTTAATGTCTTTTTCTCATCAATTTCACATTTTATGATACAATTTTTATCTGAAATTGCCAAGGAATTTTCAACTGAAGCACTATTGTGGATAGAATTCCCTGTTGAACAGAAGGGTAACATAAGTATCACTGGTGCTCAAACTAGAATGATGAGATGAGTCCATATTGTACAGATCAGACAGCTCCTAAAAAAACAAGACAGAAAAAAACATACATTGATACTGAAGGTGCAGTCATTAAAAGGATTAAGAGGTTTTGTTTTACTGTTTAGAAATAAAGTAGTTTTACTGGCTACAAGAAAATCACCAGCACGTCAAACCATCTTTAACACCTGCTTCATGTGTCATTATGGGGCCTTCAGGAATCATCAGGGAACATCCTAGGATCTTTGTTCCCTCAAACCACAAGAAGTTTCTTCGATAATGAAGTCCAGATGAAGTGGAAGCAGTTTTCTTTTTCAAAATAAATGTAGTTAATCTTTTCCATCAGAATTATATAAAAACCTTGAGAACTGAATGAAGACATTAAGGGAAATGGTTTGGGTTGCCATGTCAACCTAAACACAGAGGATGTAAAGCACACACAGGTCACTGTAAATGTGGGAATGCAGATGATACAGTTTACATTTGACTTGTGGACAAGTGGCCTTTCCACACTGATCCCTGTTCATGTCCTTGTAGGAGGCCAGGAGTAGGAGCTGCATGTGGAACAGAACAAACAGTCAATGTAATCAGTTTACATCATTTACATGACTGAAAGGAGGAAGGGTACTGCTACCTAGTGTAGCAGGTCAAGTACAAACCTGATCAAAGACCTGTTCGATAATTTTGTCTGTGACTGGAGTAATTCACCAGCTGCTACAGTCCTGGTTCATGACATGTTTTCCACAGTAAATATCTAGAAAGGCTACGTGTAAAAGTCACTTTGAGGGCTCGTGCTGTGACAAGAACAATTAGGAAACAAAGAGATGTCAACTCAATATTTTACATTTGATTTGTCTCTTCATTTCTTCACCATTGTGACCACATTAAAGATGGGAGGGTACACTCCATCCTACTATGACATCTTCACCTGGGGTGAGTCCATACTCAGGCCCCTCAGAGTCCACAACCACTCAGCACATCAGATGTCCAATCACAGCCAGGCTGCAGGTGAAGAAGAGGATGACGCCTGTGCAGAGCCCTTTCAATTCCAGTTCCCCATCATTTTTGCTTAGGAAGGTCCCATATGAGTGAAATGGACTGGAAGTATCTTGGATCTCGGCGTCAGCTATGATAAGAGCTGTCTGAGTTCTCTAAATGCAAAAAAAAAAAGGATAAACTGGATCATTTTTACCAAAGGAAGGACGAGGGAACGCCATCCCATGTGGAGCTGCAGTGACATGACATCCAGAATGGAAACTGTCATCTTATGCAACTGTCTGACATGTTGAGATGATCTGTACATGAAACACTTAAAATACACTAATGTAGTGTATTATGATGAGTTCAAGAGCCTCGTTGTGAGCATAGTGATTCCTCTTTCACCCATAGTTTACATTAGTTATACTGTTATGTCCCTGGCCTGGGGGAAACATGAACATAACATATTTAGAAGGAGTCCCACTCGTCCCATCCCCAAGAATGTGAGACCCAGATAAAAGTTACCATTAACAACAAGGTAGCAATTTATTCATCACTCAAAAGAGAGAAATTATGCCCAAATTAAAAAAAAACATTATGATGTCACAACCCTATTCTTACCTAATCATTAAAATAAAATAAGAAACAGACAGGGGGTGTGACTCCTAACCAAAAACAGGAGAAAGGTATGATAAAACAAAAAGGGCCTCTCCTTCCTACTTTCTGATACCTTTATAATATTTAATCTAATCACTAATTTCATAGAAAGTCTCACAGCACACAAACACAGCAACCCCCAGGCCTCCATCACTAGGAATGGGATGAGCAAAAAAGGGGAGAATTAGCATCAGCCAGCTTTTATCCTCACTCCCAGCCAATCAGCGTCAGGATCTGCCAGTCACACACACCTGCCAGTCACACACACACCTGCCAGTCACACACACCTGCCAGTCACACACACCTGCCAGTCACACACACCTGTAGCTGATCAACATTTAATAATAAAATAATAATACATTTTATTTGTTGGCGCCTTTCAAGTCACCCAAGGTCACCTTACAGAGAATAAAAGC